>JARWKJ010000092.1:0-51125 GCA_029959095.1 Rhinichthys osculus | reverse complement strand
ACCATAGCAACCATCCAGAATACCTTAGCAACCACCTAGCAACACCCTAGCAACCACCCAAAACACCCTAGCAACCGCCTAGCAACACCATAGCAACCACCCAGAATACCCTAGCAACCGCCTAGCAACACCCTAGCAACCACCCAGAACACCCTAGCAACCGCCTAGCAACACCCTGGCAACCACCCAGAACACCCTAGCAACTGCCTAGCAACCACCCAAAACACCTTAGCAACCACCCAGAATACCCTAGCAACCGCATAGCAACAACATAGCAACCACCCAAAACCGCCTAGCAACCGCCTAGCAACACCCTAGCAACCATCCAGAACACCCTAGCAACCGCCTAGCAACCAACCAGAACACCCTAGCAACCCCCTAGCAACACCCTAGCAACCACCCAGAACACCCTAGCAACCGCCTAGCAACCAGCCAGAATACCCTAGCAACCACATAGCAACACCATAGGAACCAACCAGAACACCCTAGCAACCGCCTAGCAACGCCCTAGCAACCACCCATAATACCCTAGCAACCACCTAGTAACACCTTAGCAACCATGCTAGCAACATGCTAGCAACATGCTAAACATGCTAGCATGATGCTAGCAATATGCTAATCATGCTAGCATCTAGCTAAAACATGTTTGCAACATGCTTATTTTTGCTAGCATCATGCTAGCAACATGCTAATCATGCTAGCATCTTGGTAAAAACTAGCTAACCGCACCCTAGCAACCGAGCGGCGAGTTTTGCCACTGCAAGCACCACTTCACATTTTCTTCTGGAAATGTACATTCTAGTATTGTGATTACTATTCACCTAGACAAAACTTCGGCAAGCTACTCCTCTCGCACGTTTTGTCGTAGACCCATGAATGAGGTGTCAAATCGACCGGTTCATTGAGGAGAGGTGTGCTATGACTTTTCTAAGCGATCGGTTGTACGATGATCGTCCGGCGGGCGATAAATTGGACGAAAAAAGTCCCATAGACTTAACATTGGCACAAAATTTGTGAGATCATATCTTTTGACCAGAAGGTCATAGAGACTTGGGGTTGGGCTCTTTTGACTTGGCCTATCAAGAAGCCAATAAGTAGTGATATAACAACTTCATAGTCGTTCCCTAGCAACCACTTAGGGCACCCTAGCAACCATAAAACAACATTTACAAGCCATATTTCAGCTCCTGAAAATAGTAGAAACATGGAGTTCGCCTTTTTTGACTCAGACTGTCAACTAGTCTTTAAATATCATCTCATAAACTGTATAAGCACACCATAGCAACCATTTAGAGTACCCTAGTAACCACATGAACACATGAATAAGCCATATCTCAGCACCAGAACATCGTACAGACGTGTTTGTTGTCTCGTATGCAATCATGTGCCACACCCTAGCAACCGAGCTTCGAGTTTTGCCACTGCAAGCACCACTTCACATTTTCTTCTGGAAATGTACATTCTAGTATTGTGATTACTATTCACCTAGACAAAACTTCGGCACGCTACTCCTCCCGCTGCTTTTGTCGTAGACCCATGAATGAGGTGTCAAATCGACCGGTACATTGAGGAGAGGTGTGCTATGACTTTTCTAAGTGATCGGTTGTACGATGTTCGTCCGGCGGGCGATAAATTGGCCAAAAAAAGTCCCATAGACTTAACATTGGCACAAAATTTGTGAGATCATATCTTTTGACCAGAAGGTCATAGAGACTTGGGGTTGGCCTCTTTTGACTCGGCCTATCAAGCAGCCAATAAGTTGTGACATATTACCTTCATTTTCACGCCCTAGCAACCACTTATGCCACCCTAGCAACCATAAAACTACATTTCTAAGTCATTTTTCAGCTCCAGAAAATGGTAGAAACATGGAGTTTGGCTTTTTTGACTCAGACTGTCAACTAGTCTTTAAATATCATCTCATAAACTGTATAAGCACACCATAGCAACCATATAGAGTACCCTAGTAACCATACAAACACATGAATAAGCCATATCTCAGCACCAGAGCATCGTACAGACATGGTTGTTGGCTCGTATGCAATAATGTACCACACTCTAGCAACCGAGCGGCGAGTTTTGCCACTGCAAGCACCACTTCACATTTTCTTCTGGAAATGTACATTCTAGTTATTAAGTTGGCTTGTGAGAGCCAACTTACTGAAATCCTATTTAAACTTATTATTATTATTATTCTTCTTACTCAAATTTACAACTCTAACTCCTCCTAGAGCTTTAACTCCACATACTCCAAACTCGGCACGGACACTCAAACTGTTCTGACTCGGTATGCTATATCTTTTCTAACTGATCGGACTTACGGTTTTCCTAAAAATGACGATCAAAGTCGGAAAAAACTCCCATTGACTTTACATTGCGGAATGTTCATATTTTCAAACTCCCCAACTGTCAAAAATTCAAATGTAAATCCCTTGAAACCCTAGACTGAATCAAACTGCCATTCTATATACTATATGAGCCAATGAGACTCATTCAAACTAATAAACTCATCTATCTCTGACACTTATCCATCTATCTATCTATCTACTTTAAACTAAATTAAACTTCAAACTAAATTAAACTTTAAACTTCAAACTAATTTAAACTTCAAACTTATTTAAACTTTAAACTTCAAACTTATTTAAACTTTAAACTTCAAACTAATTTAAACTTTAAACTCATAAACTCGTACACTTATAAACTCATACACTTATAAACTCATGAATTCATACACTTATGAACTCAAACTCATAAATTAATAAACTCTGAACTCTTACTCATTTAAACTTATAAACTCTAAACTCATAAATTCATACACTTATAAACTCATGAACTTATAAATGCATTAATTCATACACGTATGAACTCTCATGAATTCATACACTTATGAACTTTTAAACTCATAAATAGTTCACCATAGCAAACACCCAGAACACTCTAGCAACTGCATAGCAACCACCCAGAACACCATAGAAACCAACTGAAATACCTTAGAACACCCTAGCAACACCATAGCAACCACCCACAATACCTTAGAACACCCAAGCAACCACATAATATACCTTAGAACACCCTAGCAACCACCCAGAACACCCTAGCAACAACCCAAAATACCTTAGAACACCCTAGCAACCACCCAAAATAACTTAGAACACCCTAGCAACCACCCAAAATACCTTAGAACACCCTAGCAACACCATAGCAACCACCCAAAATACCTTAGAACACCCTAGCAACCACCAAAAATACCTTAGAACACCCTAGCAACACCCTAGCAACCACCCGAAATACCTCAGAACATCCTAGCAGCACCCTAGCAACCACCCAAAATACCATAGAACACCATAGCAACACCATAGCAACCACCCAGAACACCCTAGCAACCACCCAAAATACCTTAGAACACCCTAGCAACCACCCAGAACACCCTAGCAACCACCAAAAATACCTTAGAACACCCTAGCAACACCCTAGCAACCACCCAAAATACCTTAGAACACCCTAGCAACACCCTAGCAACCACCCAAAATGCCTTATAACACCATAGCAACACCCTAGCAACCACCCAAAATACCTTAGAACACCCTAGCAACCACCCAAAATAACTTAGAACACCCTAGCAACACCATAGCAACCACCCAAAATACCTTAGAACACCCTAGCAACCACCAAAAATACCTTAGAACACCCTAGCAACCACCCAAAATACCTCAGAACATCCTAGCAACACCCTAGCAACCATCCAAAATACCTTAGAACACCATAGCAACCATCCAGAACACACTAGCAACCACCCAAAATACCTTAGAACACCCTAGCAACCACCCAGAACACCCTAGCAACCACCAAAAATACCTTAGAACACCCTAGCAACCACCCAAAATACCTTAGAACACCCTAGCAACACCATAGCAACCACCCAAAATACCTTAGAACACCCTAACAACACCCTAGCAACCACACAAAATGCCTTAAAACACCCTAGCAACACCATAGCAACCACCTAAAATACCCTAGAACACCCTAGCAACCACCCAGAACACCCTAGCAACCACTCAAAATACCTTAGAAACCACCTAGCAACCACCCACACCTTAGCAACCCACTAGAAACACCCTAGCAACATTTAATTACTTGAAACTATACTTTAACCTTTAAACTACTTTGAACTTTAAACTATTTAAAACTTTAAACTACTTTAAACTACTTTAAACTAATTTAAACTTCAAACTACTTTAAAATTCAAACTTATTTAAACTTTAAACTACTTTAACTTTCAAACTAATTTAAACTTCAAACTACTTTAAAATTCAAACTAATTTAAACTTTAAATTAATTTAAACTACTTTAAACTTTAAACTAAGTTAAACTATAAACTACTTTAAACTAATTTAAACTTCAAACTAATTTAAACTTTAAACTAATTTAAACTTCAAACTACTTTATACTTCTTCAAACTTTGCGGTCCAAACTTTCACAAGCCAACTTAAAGTTTGTCTCGACGAACTTTTTCTAGTTATTATTATTATTCTTACTCAAATTTACAACTCTAACTCCTCCTAGAGCTTTAACTCCACATACTCCAAACTCGGCACGGACACTCAAACTGTTCTGACTCGGTATGCTATATCTTTTCTAACTGATCGGACTTACGGTTTTCCTAAAAATGATGATCAAAGTCGGAAAAAACTCCCATTGACTTTACATTGCGGAATGTTCAGATTTTCAAACTCCCCAACTGTCAAAAATTCAAATGTAAATCCCTTGAAACCCTAGACTGAATCAAACTGCCATTCTATATACTATATGAGCCAATGAGACTCATTCAAACTAATAAACTCATCTATCTCTGACACTTATCCATCTATCTATCTATCTACTTTAAACTAAATTAAACTTCAAACTAAATTAAACTTTAAACTTCAAACTAATTTAAACTTCAAACTTATTTAAACTTTAAACTTCAAACTTATTTAAACTTTAAACTTTAAACTAATTTAAACTTTAAACTCATAAACTCGTACACTTATAAACTCATACACTTATAAACTCATGAATTCATACTTATGAACTCAAACTCATAAATTAATAAACTCTGAACTCTTACTCATTTAAACTTATAAACTCTAAACTCATAAATTCATACACTTATAAACTCATGAACTTATAAATGCATTAATTCATACACTTATGAACTCTCATGAATTCATACACTTATGAACTTTTAAAGTCATAAATAGTTCACCACAGCAAACACCCAGAACACCCTAGCAACTGCATAGCAACCACCCAGAACACCCTAGAAAACAACTGAAATACCTTAGAACACCCTAGCAACACCATAGCAACCACCCACAATACCTTAGAACACCCTAGCAACCACAAAATATACCTTAGAACACCCTAGCAACCACCCAGAACACCCTAGCAACCACCCAAAATACCCTAGAACACCCTAGCAACCACCCAAAATGCCTTATAACACCCTAGCAACACCCTAGCAACCACCCAAAATACCTTAGAACACCCTAGCAACCACCCAAAATACCTTAGAACACCCTAGCAACACCATAGCAACCACCAAAAATACCTTAGAACACCCTAGCAACACCCTAGCAACCACCCGAAATACCTCAGAACATCCTAGCAACACCCTAGCAACCACCCAAAATACCTTAGAACACATAGCAACACCATAGCAACCACCCAGAACACCCTAGCAACCACCCAAAATACCTTAGAACACCCTAGCAACCACCCAGAACACCCTAGCAACCACCAAAAATACCTTAGAACACCCTAGCAACACCATAGCAACCACCCAAAATACCTTAGAACACCCTAGCAACACCCTAGCAACCACCCAAAATACCTTAGAACACCCTAGCAACACCCTAGCAACCACCCAAAATGCCTTATAACACCCTAGCAACACCCTAGCAACCACCCAAAATACCTTAGAACACCCTAGCAACCACCCAAAATAACTTAGAACACCCTAGCAACACCATAGCAACCACCCAAAATACCTTAGAACACCCTAGCAACACCCTAGCAACCACCAAAAATACCTTAGAACACCCTAGCAACACCCTAGCAACCACCCAAAATACCTCAGAACATCCTAGCAACACCCTAGCAACCATCCAAAATACCTTAGAACACCATAGCAACCATCCAGAACACCCTAGCAACCACCCAAAATACCTTAGAACACCCTAGCAACCACCCAGAACACCCTAGCAACCACCAAAAATACCTTAGAACACCCTAGCAACCACCCAAAATACCTTAGAACACCATAGCAACACCATAGCAACCACCCAAAATACCTCAGAACATCCTAGCAACACCCTAGCAACCATCCAAAATACCTTAGAACACCATAGCAACCATCCAGAACACCCTAGCAACCACCCAAAATACCTTAGAACACCCTAGCAACCACCCAGAACACCCTAGCAACCACCAAAAATACCTTAGAACACCCTAGCAACCACCCAAAATACCTTAGAACACCATAGCAACACCATAGCAACCACCCAAAATACCTTAGAACACCCTAGCAACACCCTAGCAACCACCCAAAATACCTTAGAACACCCTAGCAACACCCTAGCAACCACCCAAAATGCCTTATAACACCCTAGCAACACCCTAGCAACCACCCAAAATACTTTAGAACACCCTAGCAACCACCCAAAATAACTTAGAACACCCTAGCAACACCATAGCAACCACCCAATTACCTTAGAACACCCTAGCAACACCCTAGCAACCACCAAAAATACCTTAGAACACCCTAGCAACACCCTAGCAACCACCCAAAATACCTCAGAACATCCTAGCAACACCCTAGCAACCATCCAAAATACCTTAGAACACCATAGCAACCATCCAGAACACCCTAGCAACCACCCAAAATACCTTAGAACACCCTAGCAACCACCCAGAACACCCTAGCAACCACCAAAAATACCTTAGAACACCCTAGCAACCACCCAAAATACCTTAGAACACCATAGCAACACCATAGCAACCACCCAAAATACCTTAGAACACCCTAACAACACCCTAGCAACCACACAAAATGCCTTAAAACACCCTAGCAACACCATAGCAACCACCTAAAATACCCTAGAACACCCTAGCAACACCCTAGCAACCACCCAGAACACCCTAGCAACCACCCACAAGACCTTAGCAACCCACTAGAAACACCCTAGCAACATTTAATTACTTGAAACTATACTTTAACCTTTAAACCTTTAAACTACTTTGAACTTTAAACTATTTAAAACTTTAAACTACTTTAAACTACTTTAAACTATTTAAAACTTTAAACTACTTTTAACTATTTAAAACTTTAAACTACTTTAAACTAATTTAAACTAATTTAAACTAATTTAAACTTCAAAATACTTTAAAATTCAAACTTATTTAAACTTTAAACTACTTTAACTTTCAAACTAATTTAAACTTCAAACTACTTTAAAATTCAAACTAATTCAAACTTCAAACTACTTTAAAATTCAAACTAATTTACACTTTATACTAATTTAAACTTTAAACTACTTCAAACTTTCTGTCCAAACTTTCACAAGCCAACTTAAAGTTTGTCTCGACGAACTTTGTCTAGTATTAATATTACTGTTATCATTATAATATTAACACATTTGTACCAACTTTTTTTTTTTTTTGCACCCTTTTCTACTTCTTAACAGAGGTGGTCGTAGTTCCCGATATAAATGATGTTCAGAGCTGGAGTGAGGGTCTGATACAATCGTGGGACGGCTGTGTATTTACAAACGACCCTAAAGAAACACCGCAGTCTGTTCCAACCAGCGAACGGGTCGTGGTCGTGGAGGAATCCGACCCTGAACAGCTGCCTTCAAATCAGGAGGCTTACAAACAGGAATCACAACCCTTTATAGACAATCAGCACATAGCCAGACTGATACAGGACTCTGTCAAGACCGCATTGAATGCCTTCGAGGTACGTTTTGACAAACGCCTTAATGCCATTGAGAGACGTTTAGATGCTTATGAGTCAACACAACAACAACAGGGAATTTGGCTTAAACAATGCATAGCAGCGCAACGGTTGCATAGTGGTACTGTTCAAAAAGTAGCCAGAGAACAATGCCTGACTACAGAATTGCTAAAGCAACTGGTGCTCATGCTTAAAAAGAAACTTGGTTGAGTTGACAACATTTTATATATATATATATATATATATATATTTTGCATACTATGTTTTTTTTTGTTTTGTTTTTTTTTTTCTTCAACATTTGTCAGTTTTTCATTCTATCTTTTTTTTTTACTGTATGGACACAGGGTTTATTATCCATAGTTTTTAACGTGTTGCTACATGTGATTTAAATAAATAAAATAAAAAAGATCTGATTTAAAAATGCCTAAACGTTGTCGGGAGCCAGATGGTTTTGATCAGGGTCCGGTAGCTAGGTTTAGACGAAACGACGGTAGCGTGGTGCCCCTCGAACAGTGCAGTAACACAGAAACATTGCTCTATTTAATACAGACTGTGGAGGATATGAATAGGTCTGAGTCTTCAACTGATACGTTGGTAGAATTATTAAACATCGTGAGATCAATGTCCGATGAGGATCCTGACCCAAATAATGATTTTGAACATGTTGTAAATACCCAACAAGCAGGAGAGGTGTTAGAACCTCGTCCAGAACCAAATTCTGCATTTGATCATCTTGTGTCTTTTCACCAGTCAGGCGAGGGCCCAGGTACACAGACACATCGCACACTCAACCCTGAAGCGCCCAATATGGGTCTCACAGATAGAGATATAGAATCACTTGTAACAGTAGGTGGTGATGTTAGTGGGTACACGGTACTGCCACGAGCACGGTTCAATGGTCTGGAAGTCCACAGGCTTATAAATTTGCGAGAGATATCTTCGACAGATTTAGCAGCCTACACAGTGTTTTTACATGACACACTTTCTGAAATTGTGGAGTTTTCCAAACTGTTAGGCGGAGACGGGTGTTTAATCAGCATCACGTTGAGGGGATCGAGTTTGACATCAGATGTTAGTACACTTTTGACGGGTAGCAATGGTTATAGTGTAGATCTATTTATAAACGACCTTGAAAAAATAATGCAGAGCAACTCTGACGTACAGTTTGATGAGAGATTGAATTTAAGACTGTCGATAGCGAGAAGTAAACACGGCGGTGTTTATCGAAAGACCCGTGATCTTGCCCACAATGAAGTGATTACCAAAAACAGACTTAATCTGTTCTGTCCCACGAACATTTCAAACAATCTTTGTTTTGCAATCTGTCTGGCACATTTCCTAAATCCACAGAAACCACACGTAGAGCTTGAGTTTGTAGCATCTTCAATACAGAAGTCAGCTGGCTATGGTGATCAATACAATATAGCGTTTAATGGCATCAGACGGTTTGAACAGATGCTGAGCGTTAAAATAGTTGTCTTCTATCGGTCTGATACGGGTGTTTTGGAGAAGTATACAAACACAGACGATCCGCATCCTAAAACAGTATTTTTGTACCTGCATGACAATCATTATTTTATGATTAAAAATCTATGTGCATTTATTGGCACCCCATACGTGTGTGAGTTCTGCCACCGAGGATTCACCTGTAGGAGAGATCACAGATGTCGGTACATCTGCGATGTCTGTAATGACCCGGAATGTCATAAACACCCCAAAAAGCCAAAACATTGCGGCGACTGCTTGCGCTACTGTAAGTCTGACTATTGTTTCGAGATGCATAAAAAACCACCTCGGGGTATGCAATACGCGCAGTGCGACGTGACTAAATATTGCGGTAAATGTAATAGACGTTACCATGTCAGCGGTACTAAACCCAAACCTCATAAATGCCCTGCAGATCGTTGTGTGCACTGTGGTGAGAGTTTGGTCACCGATGGTATGCATCAGTGTTTTATCCAACCAGTTAAGCCGGAGATGCCGAACGATCGTTACATTTTCTACGATTTTGAGACCCGTTATGAAAATGGTAAACACGTTGCCAATTTTGTATGCGCTATCACGTTTAATGGCGAGGAATTCGTGGCTGAAGGGACCGATTGTGTGGATCGTCTCGTTAAAAAATTCAGACAACCACGTTACCTTAATTACACATGGGTTGGGCACAATGCAGCAGGATTTGACAATTTCATAATTTTGGAATTCTTTACTAAGATGGGGATTGCTCCTAAAATCACAATGCAAGGTTGCAGGCTAATCTTAATGTATGACACAGCTTTCAAGCAACGTTTTATTGATTCATATTCCTTCATACCCATGCGTCTGGCCAAGACACCCGTTGCATTTAATCTGACTAATGCAGAGAAGGGGTATTTTCCGCACCACTTTAACCGCGTTGAAAATGACAACTACATAGGCCCGTACCCTGACAAGAAATTTTACGGGTATGCAACAATGTCGAACCAAGACAGGGCTGCGTTTGATGATTGGTACAATACCATATCTGACAAAGTGTTCGATTTTAAAAAAGAACTCGCGCTTTATGGTAAAAACGATGTCGTTTTGCTGAGGGAGGCATGCATGAAGTACCGCGACGAATTCATTTTGTGTACAGGCCTTGATCCATTTAATTACACCACTTTGGCAGCAACATGTATGGCCACATATAAAACACACTACATCCCAAAAGACACAATAGCTCTGACACGTAACAATGCGTACACCAACCAGAACAAAACATATTCGAACATTTCAATTGAATGGCTCGAATTCATCCGAAAATCACGGGGGATAGAAATTCAACATGCTTTAAACACCGGTGAGGCGTCATTTGGGAAATACTATGTGGATGGTTTCTACGACGATGGCTATGTGAAAAAAGCATTCGAATTTCTCGGGTGTTTCTTTCATGGTTGTGAACGATGTTATAACCCCAACGACCTAAACCCTTTATCAAAAGTGCCTTATGGCGTTTTGAGAAGACAATGCGACGACAAGATTGAAATTTTGGAGCGTGCGTACGGTCTTCAGGTCGAGGTGATTTGGGAATGTGCATGGATGAGCGCTAAACAGAGTGATGTTGCAGTTATGGATTTCATGTCCACTTACAAACACACTGAAAGATTGAAACCCCGTGAAGCTCTATTCGGCGGCCGAACGAACGCATTAAAACTGTATCACAAAGTTGCGGAGGGCGAGCGGATTAGGTATGTTGACTTTACATCACTATATCCCTACTGTCAGGCTCGAAAATGTTACCCAATTGGGCATCCGGAAATAATACACAAGGATTTTCAAAAACTTGAAGATTATTACGGACTCGTCAAGGCAACAGTCCTTCCGCCACGGAAGTTGCTTCACCCCGTACTGCCTTATAGGACCGGGGGTAAGTTAATGTTCCCCCTTTGCCGCACGTGTGCTGAACAGCAGAACCAGACACACCCGTGTGTGCATACTAATGAGGAAAGATCAATTCATGGGTGCTGGGTTAGCATTGAACTGTTAAAAGCCGTTGAGAAGGGTTATGT
This sequence comes from Rhinichthys osculus, assembly GCA_029959095.1. Lineage (NCBI taxonomy): Eukaryota > Metazoa > Chordata > Actinopteri > Cypriniformes > Leuciscidae > Rhinichthys > Rhinichthys osculus. Next base: position 39,605 of record JARWKJ010000092.1, on the reverse strand, counting down.
AGTGACAAAAATCGATGAGGTCTGGCATTTTCCCCAACGCTCTGAAACATTGTTTTGTGATTATGTTAAAACATTTTTACAGTTCAAACAGGAAAGTTCAGGTTTTCCAAAAGACGTTGTGACCGACGCCGACAAAGAATCGTATGTTAGAGATTACTTTGAGAAAGAAGGGATTAAGCTGAATCTGGACAAGATTGAGTTTAATGCTGCACGTAGATCCATCATGAAGCTACTGCTTAACTCTTTTTGGGGGAGGTTCAGTATGCGCGAGGAGTTACCGACAACCGAAATACTAACAGACCCCGAACAGTTTGCCCGATACATTTTTGGCACTGAGTATGACCTCAAGCATTTCTCATTTGTGTCAGACACTGTTGCAATCGTTCAGTGGGCTTACGCAAATGGGAAAGGGACCCAGACTCGTGACATTAACGTCTTTCTCGGGGCTTTTACAACGGCCCACGCGCGGTTAGAACTTTATGATCTTATGGACAGGTTGGGTGATAGACTGCTTTATTGCGACACAGATAGTGTTGTGTTCACGTCTAAAGAGGGTGAATATGAGCCCCCACTGGGGCCATATCTTGGTGACCTTACTGATGAAGTTGGGGATGGAGACCATATTGTGGAATTTTCGGCAAGTGGTCCGAAAAGTTACGGGTACAGAACTGCTAAGGGTAAGGTCTGTATGAAGGCCAAAGGCATCACACTGAATGCTGTAAACTCCGAGACCATTAGGTTAGACACATTAATTGGGCTTGTCGATCAATATGTGAGGGGGCGGGGTGACAGTAATCACATTCTCGCGTACACCGACAGTATAGTGAGGAACAAAAAGCAGTTCACATTGCACAACAAGTCAGTTGTGAAAAAATTTAAAGTCGTATACAACAAGCGTGTACTGCTACCCGACCTAACTACGCTACCATATGGCTACTGACAACGTTTTTGGGCACCGGGGTGTGGTAGACCCGGATGGTTTTGATTTTAGATTACAACATCCTTTTTCATGTGTGTTAAGCGGTCCTTCTAGCTCAGGAAAAACATTTTTTGTAAAAAAGTTGTTGGAAAATGCTAAAAGTGTAATTTCTAAAAAAATTGAAAACATTGTGTACATTTATGACTGCTGGCAACCTATGTATGATGAATTGTTGAAACTGTATGATATTAAATTTATTGAAGGTATACCGCAGACTCTGAATGATGATCGCTTGTTTCCCACCAACAAGACCAATTTTGTGATATTGGATGATGTTATGAAAGATGCTAGCAGCAATTCAGAAGTTGAACGTTTGTTTACCAACTATGTGCACCATAGAAGCTTGAGTGCAATATATATCGTACAAAACTTATTTTTTCAAGGTAAATCCAGTAGGACTATCAGTTTGAACACTAATTATTTGGTATTGTTTAAAAACCCTAGAGACAATACCCAAATTAATGTCTTAGCGCGGCAGATGTACCCCAGGAACACAAAATACTTTATGGAGTGTTATGAAAATGCTACCAGCACCCCTTTCGGGTATCTATTGATTGACTTTAAAGCGAAAACACCAGAACAGTACCGTCTCAGAACAGATATTCTGTCACAACATCCAGTCGTGTACATTCAGAAAAGAAAACATTGACAGAGAGATTTGAAAATGTCTGCAAGACTTTTAAGAAACCTACCTCTTTTAAAATTGTTATTAAAAGCCACGCCTAAACAAAGACGCGTTATTTTAGAGGCGGGTGCAGACGAACTCATTGTGACATTGTGTGAAGTAGCTCTTAACATAGTCCACGGTAATATTCCGCTAACACCACAGCAATATCAGAAACTGAAGAGAAGAAGAAGTGAGATCAAAATTGTTGCAGATAAAAAGGTTGGAGTTAGACATAAAAGACGGTTAATCAACCAACAAGGAGGATTTCTACTACCTTTGCTAAGTGCGGCAATCCCGTTTATAACCAGTTTGGTTACATCTAAATAAGTTTGGTGATGGAGTATGCCGAGAAGATGTTTTTAGTACCGCAACACCAGTTGGATAAGCTGAAATCCTCTAACACCCGTGAGTCTATACAACAGGTTGTGGAGAATGATCTGGACATGACTATAAGAAATATTTTGCACAGGTCTGATCTGGATCAGCATGAAAAAGCTAAGATGTACACAGGTGTTTTGCAGCGGTTTTTAACACTCACTAGACAAGGGGATAGAGATTCCGGTACATTAACATTAAGGCTACCACAGCCTAGTAATGTTGAAAAAGAAGACCCACCCGCACCAGGCCATGTGCGTGCCCATGACGATTTAGGTGATTTTGCAGATGAGATTTTAAAAAATATTCCACAGAGGAGTGTGAAAAATGTTCGTTACATTTTAGATAAAATGTCTAAAACTAAAGATGTTACTTCATGGACTGAGTCGGGAGAGTTTGTGTTTAAAGGCAGAACAATCCCTGGTTCACACATGCTTGACTTAGTTAAAAGCGTCACGGCTCCACAAAAGATTGTTGACGAGCGGAGACCTGGCGGGTGGCGTGAATTTCTGGAGGCTTTTGCTAGTTTAAATTTGCCATACTCTGTGGTACCAAACCACAATGTCAGACATGCAATTAACTCTTTCAAAACCAAATCGACCACGTCTATAACAGGATCATCTAAGAGGAGTAAGAAACAGAAAGACCCGAGTCGGTGGTTAAGTTTTTAAACTAACAGCTTGTATGTATTGTGTTCTCAATTTCTCTCTTTTTTTTTTTGAGAACATATGATGTGATGTATGTGTAATAAAAGTGGGGATAAAGAAACAAAATTCCGTTCTTTAGTTGTTTTTTTATTAAAATATTAAGCATGAGACATGAACATTTCACCCATTTGTACACACTGAACACAGTTGAAAACATTTTCACTACATGGTGCTTGTTTTAGTTTTCTCACAAATGCTGACACCTTTTTGTCATTTTTAATAAAATCGTTGGTATACAATTTCATCACATAATCATAATCAAATCCCTTTGCCATGTGGTAGAGAAAGAACACACAATGTTGTCCACATGTATCTGATGAAAAATCTTGGACTTGCACAGTTGAATGTAGTACTTGACTAGAGTTGAGCTTTAAAAAGTTTTTGATAATCGGCGGAAAACCATGATAATCTGGTTTATTACCGAAGCTGTCGAAAAAACATCCTACACCATCCTCATTTATGTAGATAGCCAACCAGTGTTCCCCTGGGAGTCCTGAAGGATGTGTATTGATCAAAACCATTGCTGGTAGTTTTCTTAAAGGGGTTTTTGGTAGGTAGTCACATGGTAGAACTCCAAGAAAATAAGTATCGCATGAAACCTTATCCATGACGGCCGTAAGCTGTATAGTGTTCATTTGAATGTATTAGTAGTAATCAACCAGGACCTGTCGGCGATTTGACACTTCAATCAAACTATCAAACAATGCATAAACAATTAAGTTAATCGTACGTGGTAGCGGCTGTCTAAAACGGGCTTCTAGTCTAATATTGCCACTTTTGATAAGCGATACGTGCTGGCTACACTCCTGATCCGGTGTGAAATTGAACGCATAGAGTGTATAGCCGTGCAGAAAATCCTCTCTATCGATACATAGAGGTTGGTTTTTAAGATGCCTTCCAGAAGCCAGCGCTAGCTGGTAAAACTCCCGCACTGCAGAACCATTTTCATATTCAGGTTGCAGGGGCTTCGCTGGGTACTGTTGCCCATCCAGATAAATGGCCAGAAATTCTAAATCATAGTTTTTAAACGCAAATGGGTTTTTATTATAGGCACCCACAAATGCATCATTATCAACCATAGCTAGAACCAGAGATTTTGGCAGAGTTCCTAAGAACAAGTTTTCTTGATTGCAGACACGTGAGCCTGCAGGTATTGAGAAGTTTTTCAGACACACTCTGTCGATGGGGTATTTGGCTGTGGTTGAGAGTAGAGCTTGTGCATGCCCCAGTCTCACAGCTGGCGACACAGACACTTTTTTCACAAATAGCGACGCAGACAGGATGTTTAGTTTATAGGCTGTAGCGTTGCTCCTCATCAGGCAGCATTCATCCTTACCTCTAGTCATTCTAATTTTAAGATCTAATCCATTAAGTAATAGTTTTTCCTGAAAGAAGATGTCACTGTGAACAGGTGCGAGTAGTTCGACCACATTACTAGCGTTGGTGAAGGCTGCTCTCTTTGTCAGCCCGCGATTTCCCCCAGCCGGGTCAGCCACATCCATATGGCCCGCAGTGTCCAGGTAAAAGAGCCCTGCTGAGAAAAGCGTTTCAAGGGCGTCTTTACCATAATTGGTAAGAAATTCTATCACACAGCGGTATGGGTATGTGCTAGAACTCTGTGATATAAGCCGATCTCCAAGCGACACATCCACTTGTGAAAAAATTGTAGATCCAGGATAGTTCACAAGACCTACGGGATCTTTGTCTGCAATATCCGTCCCATCAGGATTAGTGATTTTGAGGCGCAAAAAAAGTAGTGTGCTGTTTAGATCTATGTAATCCTCCCCATTCCCCGCAATAAAAAATTCCAGCGGAGATGTGTCGGATATCGCTGATAGTGGTGGAACTTCTATATAAGTGTTTTTTTCAATTGCTGTTTGAGTTAGTGGTACAGTAAACAGATCCAGTTCAGTCTTTAAACACTCTTCTGACATGTTGTGTAGTAACGCCATGATTTAAAATATTGTTTTAACAGAGCTCCTTGATCTTTTTGAAGCAGTACGCTTAGCTGTCTCCTTGCGCTTGCGTTTTACAACTGATGTTTTCTTGGGAGGTTGTTTTGTTTTCTTCTGCTTCTGGCCACTCCTCCGCACCCCTGGCGGCCTAGATGCTCTTTTGCGAGCCATTACCATTAGTCCGGATCCGTCTTGAGCATCATAGTTGTTGTTAAAAGATCTTGATAACGTATTACTAACAACGTCACTTAGTATGTTTTTTGCAGCTGATTTAAGATGCGGCTTGGCTATGCTAAATCCTCGTCTTAGTAGGGGTATAGCCATTCTAAAGAGCCCCCGAAAAATCCCCCCCAAACCAGCCCCATACATGACTCCACCTCCTGCATACCCGGGGAGCCCGCTGCCTGCCTGATTCTGGTAATAGGCAACGTAACGCATAGGGTCAACATTGTGATTGTTGAAATATGCCATTTTAAACAAAGTGTTTTACAGGCCTGAAGTGAAGTTTGATGCACACTTTCCCGTAAGAAAATGGGACGTGCTGGTTCTGATCGTCCTTCACTTCTATAACAATATCTGTGATGACTGATTTGTTGATAGACGCGTAGTGGGGTTTGTCGTATCGAACACTGACTGTGCTATTGTTGTCCCCTGATATTTGTACACACTCCAGAAGCGGTACAAAAGCATCACCCACTGATTGGTAACGGATAATGTCCGTGTAGATATAAAGAGTATAGAAACCACCGTGTATGTCCGACTGATGCATTGCATATGTTACAATATCCTTTTCATAATTAGTTTTTTCAGGGTTTGTTTTTTGCAGAATAGAATCTCCTATAGGGACGCCTGGTTTCAATCCTAAAATAATGGCTAGTTTTCCATGGAAGGTCATTGAAATGTTAGGTTTTGCTTTCAGAAATACTTTGTTTTTTACGCGGTCATAACCGAATTCCCCCTGAGGCGCTACTAAATCATTTATTACACTAACTAGAGATGGGACATTGTCGTAATACCCTGTTTTTATTGGTATGCGTAGTTTCGATAAGCTGGTCTTCTTTACATCTACACCATGGCGTAAGCTGTTAGTGTACTTTTCACCATCGGTCGTGGTGGGTCCAATGTTTATCTCGAAAACGGCGTCGTTGCTGTTAAAGGTGTACCAGCTTCTAGGATATTCATTTTGAACAAGCCCCACCTCCCATTCTCCTTTTATATTTATAGTGGTAGCCAGTCTTGTTCTATAATTAGAGATTTTATTATTAGGGTATACAGACTGCGAAGCGTTGCAGGGTAGTGTGACATAAAATCCACCCTCAGCCATGTCTGGTTTTTATACAACTGTATGCATCCTGTGTGTGTGGTTTGTATTTATGGCTTCTGTACATCAACTAATTCTTTCTGGTCGATCCATGACGCAAACTTCGCTGGCCATCCGAGCCACTGTACCAGCACTAATGTTTTGCGACCCTTCGTCTTCTTATCTAAAATTTTTTCAACTTTAAATGTCTTGTTTTTACTGACAAATATTTTTTGCAATTCTTCCGCATAAAAAACGCCGTCGATAACATCCCCGTCGTAATCACTCAATCTGTAAACAGGGGGTTCTCGTGGGATACACGCTGATATAGTAAAATACTCTTGTGTGTAGTTTTCCTCATACCCCTTTGCAAACGGTCCTCTGACTTTAGAAATTCGAACCACGTCACCAATCTTGTATTTAAATACGGGGTTAACACTATGAGGTCTGGTATCACCATATAGGTTATGCAGCACCACAGACTCGTTTTCTTTCCCCACATCAATCGGCCTCATCTTGATGCTTCTGTGATGGCTCGCATTATATCCTTGTGTAATGTCTTGAAGTATGTCGATGTAACGTTTGGAGTTTGTAGCAGTTAAATATCTCCACATTCTACCTTTTAAGGTTCTATTAAACCGCTCGACAACACATGCCTTTAATTCTGTGGCAGTTGCGAAATGGGCTATATTGTACTTTTTTGTTACATTTTGAAAATGTTTGTTAAAAAACTCCTTTCCTTTATCTGTCTGTAATTTCTGTGGTACGCGTCCCTCTTTCAGTATGGATTCAAAAGCTTTAGAGACCTCTACACCACTCTTGTTTTTTAAAGCCCTTGTCCATGCATATTTACTAAAGAGATCGATGCATGTCAGCAAAAAATGGTTGTTGTCATTTACCGGGGCATATGCAGACATATCAACTAGATCGGCCTGGAACTCCATGTCGATACCGTAGACAAAAACCCGATTCCTTTTGTATTTTAGAGGGGCCGTTCTGTGTAGTGTATATGCATCCTCGCCAGCGAGCCAGTCTGAAACCTCTTTATCGGTTAAACGAACACCCATTTCTTTTAAAACAGCTTCTTTTAAGCGTTTTTTCCCCCCTAAAGAACCAGGGTTAGAAGGTGTGTAATAAGTCTTTTTCATTTCTTCTGACATGTTTCCACTTCAGGCTCCACAAAAAGAATAACACAGATGGTTTAACCCCTTAACTGTCACCGTCCCACAGGTGGGACGTTTGCCATTATATTTTTAAAACAATAATATCTTAGTTAAAACCTTAAGTAATATTGACAAGCTATATATCATTTGAAAGCTTACAATCTCTAGTTTCCATATTTGGTGATTGATTTTCAAAATAAATTACAGAGCCGTAATTTATCAATTTGCAACAATAATATTTTCATACTCCTAAGGCGTGTTCAGACCTTTATTTTGAAATAGCAATGAACATGAAAAATCATGAAAAAAATTGTAGAAACCTTGTTTGTTTTTTATGCCAAGAGTTCAAAAGATAGCATCCATTCAATTATTTAAAAAAAAAAGGTCTGAAAATGTTTTAAATATAAAGAAAAAAATAATAAATTCACCATTTGTGATGTGGCAGCGAGCTATGACGCACATGCGTGTTCTTTGTATGTGTTTATTAGAGGTTGAATTCATATCAAAATCTGCCTAACTTTCCCATACTACTTCTGAATAGGATCTCTACTTCATAAATTGTATGAAAATTGTGGAAATAATGGTTCATATCACTCAAAACACATTTGGAAATGGAGGCGCCCTTATATGGGCAGTAATGGAGTCTGGTTGTGACCTAGTGAAAAAGTTTGGTACTGCGCCCAAACAAAATCTTACTGAAAGCTCATTTTTTGAGATATCAACCTAAAATTTGAAACACAACTTGTTCAGATTTTTGGCTTTGATTTTTCTGCAGTTTTAGAGTAGCCCAGGTTTTGAAAATATATATTTTATATAAAATATGAATAATTAATTTTTTTACATTGTACATTTCCATAAACTCAAACTTCTATAACTTTTTTTCTGTTTCACTTTCTTAATTTATTTCACTTCTACATAAATCTGCCAAATGTCTTCTTTAAAACAAGACCAATCTTACGTCTATATTCCAAGGCATTCTTGAATTACAACCATTTATGTTCGAAATGTGCATTTTCATGTATATTCAAAAAAAGGGGGGTGACACTTAAAGGGTTAAGTAATTTGGGTTTTTATTTCTTAAACAGTAAAAGGAAACAAAGGTATCATACAGCATCAATGTAGTGTAAAAAATGTATACACATCACAATGTTTTTTTCAAGAATGTAATCAACCAGGGTTTCAATAATTTCACAAATATCAGCCTGATTGTTTCTTGTCAATATGTCTACACATAGATCAGTCACATATGTACACAAGCACAATATATCAGCTATTCTAATACAGCTGCCGCATTCAGTCATCAGGTCTAAAATCTTTCTGATAGTCACACAAATTGGTTCACCAGCATTAACGCATAAACGCATCAAATCTGTCCATTCATTTGACACAGTTCTTACAACAGACATTTGTTTCATGAGGTTTGTAAAACGATTGGTATCTACAGCACATCTGTTTACAGTAACAGATACATTGGCACATTCATTAATAATCTTATACAACAAGCCGGTCATCTCACATCTAATACGTTGTTTAAGTAGACACTTTGCCAGACCTGTTGCAAAACACGTATTCCCCATGTCGGTGTTACAGTCACTCAACTTGGACAATACCTTTCCAGCTGTCCACAGCGTCATAGACAATTTGTTCGCTGCTGACGTCCACAACTTTCTCTCTGACTTCACGAAGCTTTTCCACAATGAAAACTTCGTCACGCAGTTCGTGTAAAATAGCCTCCACTGAACCTTGAATCCTCTGGGGGTGAACCCTTAAACCACAACGGCTCAATGCTTGAGCAACGATGTGCTTAAGGTCCGGTTTCACCAGATTACGTGTCAGTTCCTCAAAGTAGGCATCAAAGAAATAGGGACCCGGTTCAAACAGGCAGGAATGTCTAATCTGACTGGGGTGATCCACTTCACAACCCAAACAGATTTCTTTCAGCTTTTTGTTGATGACGTGTTCCAGAAGGACCACAACAGTCGCTTTTATGATTTTGAATCCGTCCGAGCGGATACAACTGTCTGTGTTGTCAATTCCAGCAAGGGCCGCAGCTCCAGCTATTGCACCAGTGTTGCCGTATGGTGTTGTAAGGAAGGTCATGTTGTGATATCCAAGATCCATGCAAAATTTATCCAACCAACTGTTGTCGCAAGTTTGTGGGTGGGGCTCCAGCGGCGTAGCATTGTCATCAGGCATCGCTGGGGGAGCCTCAGGGTTGTTGGTGTAGCAGTAGACTGTTGTAGATTCTTGAGACATGGTGAATGAATGTAGCAATTGTACCGATCTGCAGGCGTTTTTAATGGCTGTAATACGTGGGTGGGGTTAAGAGGCGGTCTTCAGCGTTGGTAACGCCCTGCTCAGGGTGAAACAATTTAATCTTTACAGAACTGTAACGGTCATACATGTCGCACCATCTAAACATCTTGTCGATGCATGTAAATACGTTGTCAAGCGTACGAACATCTTTCCACTGAAACAAAAATTTCATGTCGTAGCACAAGTGATGCTCAGATTCACGAACAGGCCACGCACGTTCGCAGAGCTTTGTCTTGTCGTTGCAGCAGAAAATATAAACACAATCGTCTGGTAACTTTTTACTATGGCCCCCGACCACACGGAATCTTGTGTCAGGAATTGAGCCATCCCACTCGGCTACGTACAACAGATCATCACCACAGTCGTTCAAATCTCTCCAAACGTAGTTGAAAAACAGAAACCAGTCCTTCTTGTGGAAAATCACACATGGGGTCTGTGATGTAAAATCGTCTTCAACATCTCCTGTGTAGAGTTTCACAGTACGCATCACCTTGTCAAACACATACCTCACCACACGACCACCAGACATTGAGAAATCCTGTTTCACAAGAGCACTGTCTTCATGAAGAAATCTTGTCAAGCTAACATTTAGCTTTTTCCTTGGAGCAAAAGTTAGATCTTCTCTCATTTCAACAGGTCCTCTTGTCGGCGAAATACACATAACCTTTCTAGGGGTTTTAGGAGTTCTCGGAGTAGCCATTGTATCAGGAAAGTCGTAGAATGTCTTCTGTGTTCAACAGTGTAACCCCTAACCTTATTTAAAACTGCAACAAAAGACGTAGGTAGTGACGTAGTTGTGAAAAAGGCATACCTCATACCATAAAAACTACAATGGCAAGTTGCGAGGTGTGAGTTCGTTAACCCAGTCGTAAAAACCAGTCAAAAATTTAACATCTGTTTGATCTGTTTGTTTGTTTTTTAAAAGTCCCCGGACATCGGCACGGTGGATGTCACATGGCGTCGCGCAGCCTAGACATACCGGAGCCTGTCAGCGACCCATCATAAATCAGAGACAGGGGAACCTCAGAACCATAAATCAAAGTCATAAAACACCTTTTTTGACACATGGTTTATGTTAATACTACTCCGGTGCCTTTAGGTAACTAAAGGCACCGGGGTTGCGGTGCCACCGGCTTGGGCCCGTAATCGCTGCTCGCAGCTATATATATATATATATATATATATATATATATATTATTTTACTACCTTTTGGGCACTTTTGGGGCCCTTAACGTGCTCGAAAACTCTTGAAACTTTGCACACGGGTCAGAACCCGCGGCCATCAGGGCCGGGCTGAAGCTGGTACCCGGGCGTGGCAGGGGGGCTCGACAGCGCCACCTGGAACGGGATTTGAACACTTGTCCATATATCAAACACGCTTGCATGTAATAATCTGAAACTAAGTATACTTATAGATATCATCGGGCCGAACAACTTTCGTGCTCTAAGTTTTACGCCAGCCCAACAGGAAGTCGGCTATTTAGGGTTGTTTGGAAACGCATGCTCAGGAATTTGAAACACTTCTCCTAGGGAATTCCCCCGTTCGTCTCCAAACTCGGTGTGCATGAAGTCAAGACATTGAGGATGAAAATTTGCCAGGGGATTTTTGATATCTCGAACGGTTTGGCCGTGGCGAGGAAACTAATTTATGGCGAATAATGGAAACAGGAAGTGTGTTATAACTTCAGCATACAGTAACTGATCTTGATGAAACTTCAGCAGTGTGTTCGCTGTAAGAGGCCGGTCACATGGATGTGACTATTGTGAGTCAAAGTTATAGCGCCACCAACTGGCAGCAGGAAGTGTGTCACTTTCAAAATGCTTTAAAATCACCCTCTTATTTTTACCCGATTTGCTTCAAACTTCATCTGTATAATGTGAACACATGCCAGATGTAGACCTGGTGAAAGGATTAATTAATATCTAAGATAATGTTGCCGTGGCAACGCATCAAACTTTAATATTCTTTTGTGATGCTTTTGAGACTCTTAGCATGCTTGAAATTGCATAAAACTCGACAGACACATTACATTTATTAGCCAGTAGACATGTGCAAAGTTTCAGAAACGGGCGTGGTGAGGGGCTCAGTAGCGCCACCTTTAGTCAAAAATGGGGTATTAGTTTTACCTACAGTAACAAAAATCGGTATGTATATTCGTCTCCTCGAGCCGGACAACTTTCTAATTGACAGTCATTAGCTCCGAACAACACGAAGTCAGATATTTTGGTTTGAATGTGATTTTCAGGAGAATTTTCTCCCTCCCTCTCCCTCTGTCTCTGTGTGTGGGGGGTTTGGGGAATTTGACTATTATTTTAATGGTGTTCAAGGTTTCAGGGGCTTTTGGGGCCCTTAACGTGCTTGAAAACTCTTGAAACTTTGCACACAGGTCAGCGCCCACAGCCATCAGGCCCGGGCTGAAGCTGGTACCCGGGCGTGGCAGGTGGGCTCAACAGCGCCCCCTTGAACGGGGTCCCCAAAACTTGGTCCATAGATCAAACACGCTTGCATGAATTAATATGAAACTCAGTACACATATAGATCTCATCGGGCCGAACAACTTTCCCTCGGTCAAGTTTTACGCCAGCCCAACAGGAAGTCGGCTATTATGGGTTGTTTGGAGAACGCTTGCTCTGGAATTTGAAGTACTTCTCCTAGAGTTTGCATCCGTTTACCGCCAAACTCGGTCAGCTTGAGGTCAACACATTGAAGATGCTAAATTGCGGACGGATTTTTGATATCTCGAACGGTTTGGCCGTGGCGAGGAAACGAATTTATGGCGAGAAAAGAGAAACACGAAGTATTATAACTTCTGCATACATTAACTGATCTTGATGAAATTTCAGCAGTGTGTTCGTGGTAAGAGGCCAATAAGATGGATGTAACTATTCCGTGCTCTAAGTTTTACGCCAGCCCAACAGGAAGTCGGCTATTTAGGGTTGTTTGGAAACGCATGCTCAGGAATTTGAAACACTTCTCCTAGGGAATTCCCCCGTTCGTCTCCAAACTCGGTGTGCATGAAGTCAAGACATTGAGGATGAAAAATTGCCAGGGGATTTTTGATATCTCGAACGGTTTGGCCGTGGCGAGGAAACGAATTTATGGCGAATAATGGAAACAGGAAGTGTGTTATAACTTCTGCATACATTGACTGATCTTGATGGAACTTCAGCAGTGTGTTCGCTGTAAGAGGCCGATCACATGGATGTGACTATTGTGAGTCAAAGTTATAGCGCCACCAACTGGCAGCAGGAAGTGTGTCACTTTCTAAATGCTTTTGACAAAAGTGGGGGGGTTAGTTTTATCTACAGTATCAAAACTCGATATGTATATTGTACTCTTCGAGCCGGACAACTTTCTAATTTACCGTAATTAGCTACGACCAACAGGAAGTCAGATATTTTGGTTTGAATGTGGATTTCAGATTCTGAGTTTTTAGCTACTCCTCCTAAGTAGTTTATTTTATTCACGCCAAACTTTTTCAACATGATGAAAATTCATTGAAGATGCTAAATTGTGAACGGATATTGAATATCTCAAACGGTTTTGCTATGGTCGAGGGATTCAAGTAATGTCAAAAAAAGAATCAGGGCATGTCTCATATCTTTCTAAAATGTAATTATGCACCATTTATTTTTATATAAAATTATACAAATATTAGAACTAAACCCATTTTATTCCTTTTTTTCAATTTAAGAATTATTTTTAAGTTTAAAAACAGCCAGAATGGTTGTTTAGTCAAAAAAAAAAAAAAAAATCCAAATCATATATAGTGCTATACTGCCCTCTTGTGTTCAAAATCAGGTAGGCCTATTGAATTTATATATATTTATATATTAGGGATGTTACTATGGGAATATTTTCCCACCGGTTAATCAACGTGTGATTGTGTAAAACAATTGTGTAAACCTCCCACTGGGGGGTTTAAAAACACTAACTTGAAAGCGAAAGTATAATATGGACGTCCGCACGGACATTGATAATGGTGGCGCTCGCAGAGCGCTCGAATGAATTCCTATGGAAGTAGAAATTAACTAAACGTTCGCTCTGTTCTGCTCGCTCGTCGCCATGGACGCGCACCGTTATGAATGCCAGTGCAGCCGCATACTTTTTAGTGTCACTTTAAAATTAGTGCCATATCGGGGGCCGATTGCTTCCGGTTTTCAGGGAAAACACAACAACAAAAGAGTAAATGACAGATTCGCTTAAATAGGCGCTTTTACACAAAATATTCCGTCATCATTTTTTCAGTCAGCTCTTCACTCTCGTGATTAATGAATTTTGACTCCTGTTGCTGATCTTTGCTGCAACTTTTGTTCATCTCACAATTTAGTAAGCAAACACGTTCAGGTTTTAATTGTAGTGACTAAATGATTTTATTAAACACACACACACACACACACAAACACACACATCAAATTGACGGTGGGGGGCAATGGTATATTAAATCTGCATATTGTAATATATGCAGGGCACCCCAGTCCAGTCTTATTAAATGTATGCTTCATCTTTCATTTTTAATTTGTAAATTTGATCAATAAATTCAATTATTTAGAATGATAAGACACTATATGGCTTTTACCCTAGGTAGGGCTGATCAAATTAAATCGTTTACACTGAAAAATAACAATGCATTAAATAATGTTATGAGATTGTTTTAAATATAAGTCAATTAAAAATCGTTGGAAAGAATGATACTTTTAAACATAACACTAAACCGTCATTAGGTGTCGCCAGGCAACCGTCTTAATGAGCGAGTCATTGATTCATTCGTTCAAACAATTCGTTGGAACGACTGAGTCATTCATGAATGAGACAGATGTTTATGGATTGGTCATTGAATCTTTGAGTCAACCAATTCGTTCAAAATGCTGAATCATTCAGTAATGAGAAAACACGTTGCTGTGAGATGCGCAATGGTTCTGCTGTGATCTTTATTTAACTTTTTTCGCTGCTAAAACTGTAAAAAAGTCAATATTGCATCTAAAATGTAAGTGACTTGACGTGTGTGTGTGTGTGTGTGTGTGTGTGTGTGTGTGTGAGTGAGAGTGATTGTGTCTGTTACAGTGACAAGAGTTTAACCCTTTAAGGCCTTGTCTTTTTGGATATATATCTTTTTTTATTACAAAATGTGCATACAACCCATATATTTTAAATGTATTGTTTGCTTTAAATTAAATTAAGATTGTATGCTTGGTAATTGAACCTAAATAAATTTAAAATTAATGTGCTATATTTCAGATCAATATAATAGATAACCTGATAACCTGTTTGTTTTCCTTCATTTTAATCAACACTTACTTTATTCTCATCTGAATTATAAATAACTTATTTCTGTATTAAATAAAAAATCCCGAATAATCCAGACCAACCAGAGCGCACTATTTCTACAACATCATCAGTGCTGAAGCGGAACTACCAGAGCCGTTCGGCAGATAGCGAGCAGATATTTTGATATTTTGTGTCACGTTCTGCACAAAGTTTTAAGAGTTTTCGTGCACGTTAAGAGCCCCAAAAGTGCCCGAATAGTCATTGAATAATAATAATAATAATAATAATAATAAATATAGCTGCGAGCAGCGATGAAGGGGCAAAGCCGGCGGCACCGCCACCCCGGTGCCTTTAGGTAACTAAAGGCACTGGGGTTGCGGTGGCACCGGCTTGGGCCCGTAATCGCTGCTCGCAGCTATATTTATTATTATTATTATTATTATTATTATTCTAACGACTATTCGGGCACTTTTGGGGCTCTTAACGTGCACGAAAACTCTTAAAACTTTGCACACGGGTCAGAACCAGCGGCCATCAGGGCCGGGCTGAAGCTGGTACCCAGGCGTGGCAGGGGGGCTCGACAGCGCCCCCTGGAACGGGGTCCGAAAACTTGGTCCATAAATCAAACACGCTTGCATGTAATAATATGAAACTCGGTACACATATAGATCTCATCGGTTCATATATCCTTTGTACTTTTACTTTTTACCCCAGCCCAACAGGAAGTCGGCTATTATGGTTTGTTTGGAAGCGTATCCCCCTGGAATTCGATATACTCCTCCTAGAGAATTCAACCAATCGCAACGAAACTCGGTCAGCATGATGTCAAGACATTGAGTATGAAAAATTGCCAGGGGATTTTTGATATCTTGAACGGTTTGGCCGTGGCGAGGAAACGAATTTATGGCGAATAATGGAAACAGGAAGTGTGTTATAACTTCTTTATACATTAACTGATCTTGATGAAACTTCAGCAGGAGTTTGTTCGCTGTAAGAGGCCGATCACATGGATGTGACTATTGTGAGTCAAAGTTATAGCGCCACCAACTGGCAGCAGGAAGTGTGTCACTTTCAAAATGCTTTGAAATCACCCTCTTATTTTTACCCGATTTGCTTCAAACTTGATGTGTATAATGTAAACACACGCCAGATGTAGACCTGTGAAAGGATTATTGATGTCTTAGATACTGTTGCCATGGCAACGCATCAAACTTTAATATTCTTTTTGGATGCTTTTGAGACTCTTAGCATGCCTGAAATTGCTTAAAATTGCATGAAACTCGACAGACAGATCACATTTATTAGCCAGTAGACATGTGCAAAGTTTCAGAAACGGGCGTGGTGCAGGGACTCAGTAGCGCCACCTTTTGACAAAAGTGTGTGTGTGGGGGGGGGGGGTTAGTTTCATCTACAGTTACAAAACTTTTTCAACTTGATGAAAATACATTAAAGATCCTAAATTGTGAACGGATATTGAATATCTCAAACAGTTTTGCTATGGCGAGGGATTATGTCAAACAAAGAATCAGGAAATGTTTAATGTTTTTCTAAAATGTAATTATACACAATTTATTTTTCTATAAAATTATACTAATATTAGAACTAAACCCATTGTATTCCTTTTTTTCAATTTAAGATTTATGTTTAAGTTTAAAAACAGCCAGAATGGTTGTTTAGCCAAAAAAAATAAAAAAATAAAAATCATTCATAGTGCTTTACTGCCCTCTTGTGTTCAAAATCAGGTATAGGCAATTGTATTAAATTGTACTAGGGATGCTACTATGGGAATATTTTCCCACCGTGACACCGCTGGGGGCTTTAAAATCGCTAACTTGAAAGCGAAAGTAACGGATGTCTTCACAAGACGTGCAGCCGTGAGCATTTTCGTTTCATTTTAAAAGAAGCCCCATATCGGGGGCGGATTTCTTGAATGCATTTTACAAAATCACAATGTTAATGAAATTTGACTCCGGTTGCTGATCTTTGCTGCAACTTTCGTTCAGCTCACAATTTAGTAAGCAAAACACGTTCAGGTTTTAATTGTAGTGACTAAATGATTTTATTAAACACACACACACACACAAACACACACATCAAATTGACGGTGGGGGGCAATGGTATATTTAAATCTGCATATTGTAATATATGCAGGGCACCCCAGTCCAGTCTTATTAAATGTATGCTTCATCTTTCATTTTTAATTTGTAAATTTGATCAATAAATTCAATTATTTAGAATGATAAGACACTATATGGCTTTTACCCTAGGTAGGGCTGATCAAATTAAATCGTTTACACTGAAAAATAACAATGCATTAAGTAATGTTATGAGATTGTTTTAAATATAAGTCAATTAAAAATCGTTGGAAAGAATGATACTTTTAAACATAACACTAAACCGTCATTAGGTGTCGCCAGGCGACCGTCTTAATGAGCGAGTCATTGATTCATTCGTTCAAACAATTCGTTGGAACGACTGAGTCATTCATGAATGAGACAGATGTTTATGGATTGGTCATTGAATCTTTGAGTCAACCAATTCGTTCAAAACCAATTCGTGTGTGTGTGTGTGTGTGTGTGTGTGTGTGTGTGTGTGTGTGTGTGTGTGTGTTTGTGTGTGAGAGAGAGATTGTGTCTGTTACAGTGACAAGAGTTTAACCCTTTAAGGCCTTGTCTTTTTGGATATATATCTTTTTTTTATTACAAAATGTGCATACAACCCATATATTTTAAATGTATTGTTTGCTTTAAATTAAATTAAGATTGTATGCTTGGTAATTGAACCTAAATAAATTTAAAATTAATGTGCTATATTTCAGATCAATATAGCCTATTTGTTTTCCTTCATTTTAATCAACACTAACTTTATTCTCATCTGAATTATAAATAACTTATTTCTGTATAAAATAAAAAATCCCGAATAATCCAGACAAACCAGAGCGCACTATTTCTACAACATCATCAGTGCTGAAGCGGAACTACCAGAGCTGTTCGGCAGATAGCGAGCAGATATTTTGATATTTTGTGTCACGTTGTGCACAATAACCCTAAAGGCACCAGGGTGGCGGTGCCACCGGCTTTATATATATATATATATATATACACAGTATACAGAAAGATAATACAGTATACAGAAAGATAATACAAATAATATATATATATTTATATACATATATATAAATATAGCTGCGAGCAGCGATTACGGGCCAAAGCCGGCGGCACCGCCACCCCGGTGCCTTTAGGTAACTAAAGGCACCGGGGTTGCGGTGGCACCGGCTTGGGCCCGTAATCGCTGCTCGCAGCTATATTTATATATATGTATATATATATATATACACTCACCGGCCACTTTATTAGGTACCCCATGCTAGTAACGGGTTGGACCCCCTTTTGCCTTCAGAACTGCCTCAATTCTTCGTGGCATAGATTCAACAAGGTGCTGGAAGCATTCCTCAGGGAGTTTGGTCCATATTGACATGATGGCATCACACAGTTGCCGCAGATTTGTCGGCTGCACATCCATGATGCGAATCTCCCGTTCCACCACATCCCAAAGATGCTCTATTGGGTTGAGATCTGGTGACTGTGGAGGCCATTTTAGTACAGTGAACTCATTGCCATGTTCAAGAAACCAATTTGAAATGATTAGAGCTTTGTGACATGGTGGAAGTAGCCATTAGAGGATGGGTACATGGTGGCCATAAAGGGATGGACATGGTCAGAAACAATGCTCAGGTAGGCCGTGGCATTTAAACGATGCCCAATTGGCACTAAGGGGCCTAAAGTGTGCCAGGAAAACATCCCCCACACCATTACACCACCACCACCAGCCTGCACAGTGGTAACAAGGCATGATGGTTCCATGTTCTCATTCTGTTTACGCCAAATTCTGACTCTAACATCTGAATGTCTCAACAGAAATCGAGACTCATCAGACCAGGCAACATTTTTCCAGTCTTCAACTGTTCAATTTTGGTGAGCTCTTGCAAATTGTAGCCTCTTTTTCCTATTTGTAGTGGAGATGAGTGGTACCCGGTGGAGTCTTCTGCTGTTGTAGCCCATCCGCCTCAAGGTTGTGCTTGTTGTGGCTTCACAAATGCTTTGCTGCATACCTCGGTTGTAACGAGTGGTTATTTCAGTCACTGTTGCCCTTCTATCAGCTCGAACCAGTCTGGCCATTCTCCTCTGACCTCTGGCATCAACAAGGCATTTCCGCCCACAGAACTGCCGCTCACTGGATGTTTTTTCTTTTTCGGACCATTCTCTGTAAACCCTAGAGATGGTTGTGCGTGAAAATCCCAGTAGATTAGCAGTTTCTGAAATACTCAGACCAGCCCTTCTGGCACCAACAATCATGCCACGTTCAAAGTCACTCAAATCAACTTTCTTCCCCATACTGATGCTCGGTTTGAACTGCAGGAGATTGTCTTGACCATGTCTACATGCCTAAATGCACTGAGTTGCCGCCATGTGATTGGCTGCTTAGAAATTAAGTGTTAACGAGCAGTTGGACAGGTGTACCTAATAAAGTGGCCGGTGAGTGTATATATTATTTGTATTATCTTTCTGTATACTGTATGTATAATTAGGGCCCAAGCCCTGAAAGGGCAAAGGCCCTATTGTTAGGGCCCAAGCCCTGAAAGGGCGAAGGCCCTATTGTTTTCCTTAGGATACATTTTTAAAAAATGTTCTAACGACTATTCGGGCACTTTTGGGGGCCTTAACGTGCTCAAAAACTCTTGAAACTTTGCACACGGGTCAGAACCCGCGGCCATCAGTGCCGGGCTGAAGCTGGTACCCGGGCGTGGCAGGGGGGCTCGACAGCGCCCCCTGGAACGCGGTCCGAAAACTTGGTCCATAAATCAAACACGCTTGCATGGAATAATATGAAACTCGGTACACTTATAGATCTCATCGGTTCATATATACTTCATGCTCTGATTTTTTACCCCAGCCCAACAGGATGTCGGCTATTTAGGGTTGTTTGGAAAACCCATGCTCAGGAATTCGAAATACTCCTCCTAGAGAATTCAAACACACGGCACGAAACTCGGTCAGCATGAAGTCAAGACACTGAGGATGAAAAATTGCCAGGGGATTCGTCGAGACAAACTTTAAGTTGGCTTGTGAAAGTTTGGACCGCAAAGTTTGAAGAAGTATAAATTAGTTTGAAGTTTAAATTAGTTTAAAGTTTAAATTAGTTTGAAGTTTAAATTAGTTTAAAGTAGTTTATAGTTTAACTTAGTTTAAAGTTTAAAGTAGTTTAAATTAATTTAAAGTTTAAATTAGTTTGAATTTTAAAGTAGTTTGAAGTTTAAATTAGTTTGAAAGTTAAAGAAAAAGAAAAAGTTAAAGTAGTTTAAAGTTTAAATAAGTTTGAATTTTAAAGTAGTTTGAAGTTTAAATTAGTTTAAAGTAGTTTAAAGTTTTAAATAGTTTAAAGTTCAAAGTTTCAAGTATAGTTTTAAGTAATTAAATGTTGCTAGGGTGTTTCTAGTGGGTTGCTAAGGTGTTGTGGGTGGTTGCTAGGTGGTTTCTAAGGTATTTTGAGTGGTTGCTAGGGTGTTCTGGGTGGTTGCTAGGGTGTTCTAGGGTATTTTAGGTGGTTGCTATGGTGTTGCTAGGTGTCTTGATTGCAGACACGTGAGCCTGCAGGTATTGAGAAGTTTTTCAGACACACTCTGTCGATGGGGTATTTGGCTGTGGTTGAGAGTAGAGCTTGTGCATGCCCCAGTCTCACAGCTGGCGACACAGACACTTTTTTCACAAATAGCGACGCAGACAGGATGTTTAGTTTATAGGCTGTAGCGTTGCTCCTCATCAGGCAGCATTCATCCTTACCTCTAGTCATTCTAATTTTAAGATCTAATCCATTAAGTAATAGTTTTTCCTGAAAGAAGATGTCACTGTGAACAGGTGCGAGTAGTTCGACCACATTACTAGCGTTGGTGAAGGCTGCTCTCTTTGTCAGCCCGCGATTTCCCCCAGCCGGGTCAGCCACATCCATATGGCCCGCAGTGTCCAGGTAAAAGAGCCCTGCTGAGAAAAGCGTTTCAAGGGCGTCTTTACCATAATTGGTAAGAAATTCTATCACACAGCGGTATGGGTATGTGCTAGAACTCTGTGATATAAGCCGATCTCCAAGCGACACATCCACTTGTGAAAAAATTGTAGATCCAGGATAGTTCACAAGACCTACGGGATCTTTGTCTGCAATATCCGTCCCATCAGGATTAGTGATTTTGAGGCGCAAAAAAAGTAGTGTGCTGTTTAGATCTATGTAATCCTCCCCATTCCCCGCAATAAAAAATTCCAGCGGAGATGTGTCGGATATCGCTGATAGTGGTGGAACTTCTATATAAGTGTTTTTTTCAATTGCTGTTTGAGTTAGTGGTACAGTAAACAGATCCAGTTCAGTCTTTAAACACTCTTCTGACATGTTGTGTAGTAACGCCATGATTTAAAATATTGTTTTAACAGAGCTCCTTGATCTTTTTGAAGCAGTACGCTTAGCTGTCTCCTTGCGCTTGCGTTTTACAACTGATGTTTTCTTGGGAGGTTGTTTTGTTTTCTTCTGCTTCTGGCCACTCCTCCGCACCCCTGGCGGCCTAGATGCTCTTTTGCGAGCCATTACCATTAGTCCGGATCCGTCTTGAGCATCATAGTTGTTGTTAAAAGATCTTGATAACGTATTACTAACAACGTCACTTAGTATGTTTTTTGCAGCTGATTTAAGATGCGGCTTGGCTATGCTAAATCCTCGTCTTAGTAGGGGTATAGCCATTCTAAAGAGCCCCCGAAAAATCCCCCCCAAACCAGCCCCATACATGACTCCACCTCCTGCATACCCGGGGAGCCCGCTGCCTGCCTGATTCTGGTAATAGGCAACGTAACGCATAGGGTCAACATTGTGATTGTTGAAATATGCCATTTTAAACAAAGTGTTTTACAGGCCTGAAGTGAAGTTTGATGCACACTTTCCCGTAAGAAAATGGGACGTGCTGGTTCTGATCGTCCTTCACTTCTATAACAATATCTGTGATGACTGATTTGTTGATAGACGCGTAGTGGGGTTTGTCGTATCGAACACTGACTGTGCTATTGTTGTCCCCTGATATTTGTACACACTCCAGAAGCGGTACAAAAGCATCACCCACTGATTGGTAACGGATAATGTCCGTGTAGATATAAAGAGTATAGAAACCACCGTGTATGTCCGACTGATGCATTGCATATGTTACAATATCCTTTTCATAATTAGTTTTTTCAGGGTTTGTTTTTTGCAGAATAGAATCTCCTATAGGGACGCCTGGTTTCAATCCTAAAATAATGGCTAGTTTTCCATGGAAGGTCATTGAAATGTTAGGTTTTGCTTTCAGAAATACTTTGTTTTTTACGCGGTCATAACCGAATTCCCCCTGAGGCGCTACTAAATCATTTATTACACTAACTAGAGATGGGACATTGTCGTAATACCCTGTTTTTATTGGTATGCGTAGTTTCGATAAGCTGGTCTTCTTTACATCTACACCATGGCGTAAGCTGTTAGTGTACTTTTCACCATCGGTCGTGGTGGGTCCAATGTTTATCTCGAAAACGGCGTCGTTGCTGTTAAAGGTGTACCAGCTTCTAGGATATTCATTTTGAACAAGCCCCACCTCCCATTCTCCTTTTATATTTATAGTGGTAGCCAGTCTTGTTCTATAATTAGAGATTTTATTATTAGGGTATACAGACTGCGAAGCGTTGCAGGGTAGTGTGACATAAAATCCACCCTCAGCCATGTCTGGTTTTTATACAACTGTATGCATCCTGTGTGTGTGGTTTGTATTTATGGCTTCTGTACATCAACTAATTCTTTCTGGTCGATCCATGACGCAAACTTCGCTGGCCATCCGAGCCACTGTACCAGCACTAATGTTTTGCGACCCTTCGTCTTCTTATCTAAAATTTTTTCAACTTTAAATGTCTTGTTTTTACTGACAAATATTTTTTGCAATTCTTCCGCATAAAAAACGCCGTCGATAACATCCCCGTCGTAATCACTCAATCTGTAAACAGGGGGTTCTCGTGGGATACACGCTGATATAGTAAAATACTCTTGTGTGTAGTTTTCCTCATACCCCTTTGCAAACGGTCCTCTGACTTTAGAAATTCGAACCACGTCACCAATCTTGTATTTAAATACGGGGTTAACACTATGAGGTCTGGTATCACCATATAGGTTATGCAGCACCACAGACTCGTTTTCTTTCCCCACATCAATCGGCCTCATCTTGATGCTTCTGTGATGGCTCGCATTATATCCTTGTGTAATGTCTTGAAGTATGTCGATGTAACGTTTGGAGTTTGTAGCAGTTAAATATCTCCACATTCTACCTTTTAAGGTTCTATTAAACCGCTCGACAACACATGCCTTTAATTCTGTGGCAGTTGCGAAATGGGCTATATTGTACTTTTTTGTTACATTTTGAAAATGTTTGTTAAAAAACTCCTTTCCTTTATCTGTCTGTAATTTCTGTGGTACGCGTCCCTCTTTCAGTATGGATTCAAAAGCTTTAGAGACCTCTACACCACTCTTGTTTTTTAAAGCCCTTGTCCATGCATATTTACTAAAGAGATCGATGCATGTCAGCAAAAAATGGTTGTTGTCATTTACCGGGGCATATGCAGACATATCAACTAGATCGGCCTGGAACTCCATGTCGATACCGTAGACAAAAACCCGATTCCTTTTGTATTTTAGAGGGGCCGTTCTGTGTAGTGTATATGCATCCTCGCCAGCGAGCCAGTCTGAAACCTCTTTATCGGTTAAACGAACACCCATTTCTTTTAAAACAGCTTCTTTTAAGCGTTTTTTCCCCCCTAAAGAACCAGGGTTAGAAGGTGTGTAATAAGTCTTTTTCATTTCTTCTGACATGTTTCCACTTCAGGCTCCACAAAAAGAATAACACAGATGGTTTAAGTAATTTGGGTTTTTATTTCTTAAACAGTAAAAGGAAACAAAGGTATCATACAGCATCAATGTAGTGTAAAAAATGTATACACATCACAATGTTTTTTTCAAGAATGTAATCAACCAGGGTTTCAATAATTTCACAAATATCAGCCTGATTGTTTCTTGTCAATATGTCTACACATAGATCAGTCACATATGTACACAAGCACAATATATCAGCTATTCTAATACAGCTGCCGCATTCAGTCATCAGGTCTAAAATCTTTCTGATAGTCACACAAATTGGTTCACCAGCATTAACGCATAAACGCATCAAATCTGTCCATTCATTTGACACAGTTCTTACAACAGACATTTGTTTCATGAGGTTTGTAAAACGATTGGTATCTACAGCACATCTGTTTACAGTAACAGATACATTGGCACATTCATTAATAATCTTATACAACAAGCCGGTCATCTCACATCTAATACGTTGTTTAAGTAGACACTTTGCCAGACCTGTTGCAAAACACGTATTCCCCATGTCGGTGTTACAGTCACTCAACTTGGACAATACCTTTCCAGCTGTCCACAGCGTCATAGACAATTTGTTCGCTGCTGACGTCCACAACTTTCTCTCTGACTTCACGAAGCTTTTCCACAATGAAAACTTCGTCACGCAGTTCGTGTAAAATAGCCTCCACTGAACCTTGAATCCTCTGGGGGTGAACCCTTAAACCACAACGGCTCAATGCTTGAGCAACGATGTGCTTAAGGTCCGGTTTCACCAGATTACGTGTCAGTTCCTCAAAGTAGGCATCAAAGAAATAGGGACCCGGTTCAAACAGGCAGGAATGTCTAATCTGACTGGGGTGATCCACTTCACAACCCAAACAGATTTCTTTCAGCTTTTTGTTGATGACGTGTTCCAGAAGGACCACAACAGTCGCTTTTATGATTTTGAATCCGTCCGAGCGGATACAACTGTCTGTGTTGTCAATTCCAGCAAGGGCCGCAGCTCCAGCTATTGCACCAGTGTTGCCGTATGGTGTTGTAAGGAAGGTCATGTTGTGATATCCAAGATCCATGCAAAATTTATCCAACCAACTGTTGTCGCAAGTTTGTGGGTGGGGCTCCAGCGGCGTAGCATTGTCATCAGGCATCGCTGGGGGAGCCTCAGGGTTGTTGGTGTAGCAGTAGACTGTTGTAGATTCTTGAGACATGGTGAATGAATGTAGCAATTGTACCGATCTGCAGGCGTTTTTAATGGCTGTAATACGTGGGTGGGGTTAAGAGGCGGTCTTCAGCGTTGGTAACGCCCTGCTCAGGGTGAAACAATTTAATCTTTACAGAACTGTAACGGTCATACATGTCGCACCATCTAAACATCTTGTCGATGCATGTAAATACGTTGTCAAGCGT
Source organism: Rhinichthys osculus (assembly GCA_029959095.1). NCBI lineage: Eukaryota > Metazoa > Chordata > Actinopteri > Cypriniformes > Leuciscidae > Rhinichthys > Rhinichthys osculus. The sequence goes on along the minus strand of JARWKJ010000092.1, from coordinate 14,512 downwards.
ACGAACATCTTTCCACTGAAACAAAAATTTCATGTCGTAGCACAAGTGATGCTCAGATTCACGAACAGGCCACGCACGTTCGCAGAGCTTTGTCTTGTCGTTGCAGCAGAAAATATAAACACAATCGTCTGGTAACTTTTTACTATGGCCCCCGACCACACGGAATCTTGTGTCAGGAATTGAGCCATCCCACTCGGCTACGTACAACAGATCATCACCACAGTCGTTCAAATCTCTCCAAACGTAGTTGAAAAACAGAAACCAGTCCTTCTTGTGGAAAATCACACATGGGGTCTGTGATGTAAAATCGTCTTCAACATCTCCTGTGTAGAGTTTCACAGTACGCATCACCTTGTCAAACACATACCTCACCACACGACCACCAGACATTGAGAAATCCTGTTTCACAAGAGCACTGTCTTCATGAAGAAATCTTGTCAAGCTAACATTTAGCTTTTTCCTTGGAGCAAAAGTTAGATCTTCTCTCATTTCAACAGGTCCTCTTGTCGGCGAAATACACATAACCTTTCTAGGGGTTTTAGGAGTTCTCGGAGTAGCCATTGTATCAGGAAAGTCGTAGAATGTCTTCTGTGTTCAACAGTGTAACCCCTAACCTTATTTAAAACTGCAACAAAAGACGTAGGTAGTGACGTAGTTGTGAAAAAGGCATACCTCATACCATAAAAACTACAATGGCAAGTTGCGAGGTGTGAGTTCGTTAACCCAGTCGTAAAAACCAGTCAAAAATTTAACATCTGTTTGATCTGTTTGTTTGTTTTTTAAAAGTCCCCGGACATCGGCACGGTGGATGTCACATGGCGTCGCGCAGCCTAGACATACCGGAGCCTGTCAGCGACCCATCATAAATCAGAGACAGGGGAACCTCAGAACCATAAATCAAAGTCATAAAACACCTTTTTTGACACATGGTTTATGTTAATACTACTCCGGTGCCTTTAGGTAACTAAAGGCACCGGGGTTGCGGTGCCACCGGCTTGGGCCCGTAATCGCTGCTCGCAGCTATATATATATATATATATATATATATATATATATTATTTTACTACCTTTTGGGCACTTTTGGGGCCCTTAACGTGCTCGAAAACTCTTGAAACTTTGCACACGGGTCAGAACCCGCGGCCATCAGGGCCGGGCTGAAGCTGGTACCCGGGCGTGGCAGGGGGGCTCGACAGCGCCACCTGGAACGGGATTTGAACACTTGTCCATATATCAAACACGCTTGCATGTAATAATCTGAAACTAAGTATACTTATAGATATCATCGGGCCGAACAACTTTCGTGCTCTAAGTTTTACGCCAGCCCAACAGGAAGTCGGCTATTTAGGGTTGTTTGGAAACGCATGCTCAGGAATTTGAAACACTTCTCCTAGGGAATTCCCCCGTTCGTCTCCAAACTCGGTGTGCATGAAGTCAAGACATTGAGGATGAAAATTTGCCAGGGGATTTTTGATATCTCGAACGGTTTGGCCGTGGCGAGGAAACTAATTTATGGCGAATAATGGAAACAGGAAGTGTGTTATAACTTCAGCATACAGTAACTGATCTTGATGAAACTTCAGCAGTGTGTTCGCTGTAAGAGGCCGGTCACATGGATGTGACTATTGTGAGTCAAAGTTATAGCGCCACCAACTGGCAGCAGGAAGTGTGTCACTTTCAAAATGCTTTAAAATCACCCTCTTATTTTTACCCGATTTGCTTCAAACTTCATCTGTATAATGTGAACACATGCCAGATGTAGACCTGGTGAAAGGATTAATTAATATCTAAGATAATGTTGCCGTGGCAACGCATCAAACTTTAATATTCTTTTGTGATGCTTTTGAGACTCTTAGCATGCTTGAAATTGCATAAAACTCGACAGACACATTACATTTATTAGCCAGTAGACATGTGCAAAGTTTCAGAAACGGGCGTGGTGAGGGGCTCAGTAGCGCCACCTTTAGTCAAAAATGGGGTATTAGTTTTACCTACAGTAACAAAAATCGGTATGTATATTCGTCTCCTCGAGCCGGACAACTTTCTAATTGACAGTCATTAGCTCCGAACAACACGAAGTCAGATATTTTGGTTTGAATGTGATTTTCAGGAGAATTTTCTCCCTCCCTCTCCCTCTGTCTCTGTGTGTGGGGGGTTTGGGGAATTTGACTATTATTTTAATGGTGTTCAAGGTTTCAGGGGCTTTTGGGGCCCTTAACGTGCTTGAAAACTCTTGAAACTTTGCACACAGGTCAGCGCCCACAGCCATCAGGCCCGGGCTGAAGCTGGTACCCGGGCGTGGCAGGTGGGCTCAACAGCGCCCCCTTGAACGGGGTCCCCAAAACTTGGTCCATAGATCAAACACGCTTGCATGAATTAATATGAAACTCAGTACACATATAGATCTCATCGGGCCGAACAACTTTCCCTCGGTCAAGTTTTACGCCAGCCCAACAGGAAGTCGGCTATTATGGGTTGTTTGGAGAACGCTTGCTCTGGAATTTGAAGTACTTCTCCTAGAGTTTGCATCCGTTTACCGCCAAACTCGGTCAGCTTGAGGTCAACACATTGAAGATGCTAAATTGCGGACGGATTTTTGATATCTCGAACGGTTTGGCCGTGGCGAGGAAACGAATTTATGGCGAGAAAAGAGAAACACGAAGTATTATAACTTCTGCATACATTAACTGATCTTGATGAAATTTCAGCAGTGTGTTCGTGGTAAGAGGCCAATAAGATGGATGTAACTATTCCGTGCTCTAAGTTTTACGCCAGCCCAACAGGAAGTCGGCTATTTAGGGTTGTTTGGAAACGCATGCTCAGGAATTTGAAACACTTCTCCTAGGGAATTCCCCCGTTCGTCTCCAAACTCGGTGTGCATGAAGTCAAGACATTGAGGATGAAAAATTGCCAGGGGATTTTTGATATCTCGAACGGTTTGGCCGTGGCGAGGAAACGAATTTATGGCGAATAATGGAAACAGGAAGTGTGTTATAACTTCTGCATACATTGACTGATCTTGATGGAACTTCAGCAGTGTGTTCGCTGTAAGAGGCCGATCACATGGATGTGACTATTGTGAGTCAAAGTTATAGCGCCACCAACTGGCAGCAGGAAGTGTGTCACTTTCTAAATGCTTTTGACAAAAGTGGGGGGGTTAGTTTTATCTACAGTATCAAAACTCGATATGTATATTGTACTCTTCGAGCCGGACAACTTTCTAATTTACCGTAATTAGCTACGACCAACAGGAAGTCAGATATTTTGGTTTGAATGTGGATTTCAGATTCTGAGTTTTTAGCTACTCCTCCTAAGTAGTTTATTTTATTCACGCCAAACTTTTTCAACATGATGAAAATTCATTGAAGATGCTAAATTGTGAACGGATATTGAATATCTCAAACGGTTTTGCTATGGTCGAGGGATTCAAGTAATGTCAAAAAAAGAATCAGGGCATGTCTCATATCTTTCTAAAATGTAATTATGCACCATTTATTTTTATATAAAATTATACAAATATTAGAACTAAACCCATTTTATTCCTTTTTTTCAATTTAAGAATTATTTTTAAGTTTAAAAACAGCCAGAATGGTTGTTTAGTCAAAAAAAAAAAAAAAAATCCAAATCATATATAGTGCTATACTGCCCTCTTGTGTTCAAAATCAGGTAGGCCTATTGAATTTATATATATTTATATATTAGGGATGTTACTATGGGAATATTTTCCCACCGGTTAATCAACGTGTGATTGTGTAAAACAATTGTGTAAACCTCCCACTGGGGGGTTTAAAAACACTAACTTGAAAGCGAAAGTATAATATGGACGTCCGCACGGACATTGATAATGGTGGCGCTCGCAGAGCGCTCGAATGAATTCCTATGGAAGTAGAAATTAACTAAACGTTCGCTCTGTTCTGCTCGCTCGTCGCCATGGACGCGCACCGTTATGAATGCCAGTGCAGCCGCATACTTTTTAGTGTCACTTTAAAATTAGTGCCATATCGGGGGCCGATTGCTTCCGGTTTTCAGGGAAAACACAACAACAAAAGAGTAAATGACAGATTCGCTTAAATAGGCGCTTTTACACAAAATATTCCGTCATCATTTTTTCAGTCAGCTCTTCACTCTCGTGATTAATGAATTTTGACTCCTGTTGCTGATCTTTGCTGCAACTTTTGTTCATCTCACAATTTAGTAAGCAAACACGTTCAGGTTTTAATTGTAGTGACTAAATGATTTTATTAAACACACACACACACACACACAAACACACACATCAAATTGACGGTGGGGGGCAATGGTATATTAAATCTGCATATTGTAATATATGCAGGGCACCCCAGTCCAGTCTTATTAAATGTATGCTTCATCTTTCATTTTTAATTTGTAAATTTGATCAATAAATTCAATTATTTAGAATGATAAGACACTATATGGCTTTTACCCTAGGTAGGGCTGATCAAATTAAATCGTTTACACTGAAAAATAACAATGCATTAAATAATGTTATGAGATTGTTTTAAATATAAGTCAATTAAAAATCGTTGGAAAGAATGATACTTTTAAACATAACACTAAACCGTCATTAGGTGTCGCCAGGCAACCGTCTTAATGAGCGAGTCATTGATTCATTCGTTCAAACAATTCGTTGGAACGACTGAGTCATTCATGAATGAGACAGATGTTTATGGATTGGTCATTGAATCTTTGAGTCAACCAATTCGTTCAAAATGCTGAATCATTCAGTAATGAGAAAACACGTTGCTGTGAGATGCGCAATGGTTCTGCTGTGATCTTTATTTAACTTTTTTCGCTGCTAAAACTGTAAAAAAGTCAATATTGCATCTAAAATGTAAGTGACTTGACGTGTGTGTGTGTGTGTGTGTGTGTGTGTGTGTGTGTGAGTGAGAGTGATTGTGTCTGTTACAGTGACAAGAGTTTAACCCTTTAAGGCCTTGTCTTTTTGGATATATATCTTTTTTTATTACAAAATGTGCATACAACCCATATATTTTAAATGTATTGTTTGCTTTAAATTAAATTAAGATTGTATGCTTGGTAATTGAACCTAAATAAATTTAAAATTAATGTGCTATATTTCAGATCAATATAATAGATAACCTGATAACCTGTTTGTTTTCCTTCATTTTAATCAACACTTACTTTATTCTCATCTGAATTATAAATAACTTATTTCTGTATTAAATAAAAAATCCCGAATAATCCAGACCAACCAGAGCGCACTATTTCTACAACATCATCAGTGCTGAAGCGGAACTACCAGAGCCGTTCGGCAGATAGCGAGCAGATATTTTGATATTTTGTGTCACGTTCTGCACAAAGTTTTAAGAGTTTTCGTGCACGTTAAGAGCCCCAAAAGTGCCCGAATAGTCATTGAATAATAATAATAATAATAATAATAATAAATATAGCTGCGAGCAGCGATGAAGGGGCAAAGCCGGCGGCACCGCCACCCCGGTGCCTTTAGGTAACTAAAGGCACTGGGGTTGCGGTGGCACCGGCTTGGGCCCGTAATCGCTGCTCGCAGCTATATTTATTATTATTATTATTATTATTATTATTCTAACGACTATTCGGGCACTTTTGGGGCTCTTAACGTGCACGAAAACTCTTAAAACTTTGCACACGGGTCAGAACCAGCGGCCATCAGGGCCGGGCTGAAGCTGGTACCCAGGCGTGGCAGGGGGGCTCGACAGCGCCCCCTGGAACGGGGTCCGAAAACTTGGTCCATAAATCAAACACGCTTGCATGTAATAATATGAAACTCGGTACACATATAGATCTCATCGGTTCATATATCCTTTGTACTTTTACTTTTTACCCCAGCCCAACAGGAAGTCGGCTATTATGGTTTGTTTGGAAGCGTATCCCCCTGGAATTCGATATACTCCTCCTAGAGAATTCAACCAATCGCAACGAAACTCGGTCAGCATGATGTCAAGACATTGAGTATGAAAAATTGCCAGGGGATTTTTGATATCTTGAACGGTTTGGCCGTGGCGAGGAAACGAATTTATGGCGAATAATGGAAACAGGAAGTGTGTTATAACTTCTTTATACATTAACTGATCTTGATGAAACTTCAGCAGGAGTTTGTTCGCTGTAAGAGGCCGATCACATGGATGTGACTATTGTGAGTCAAAGTTATAGCGCCACCAACTGGCAGCAGGAAGTGTGTCACTTTCAAAATGCTTTGAAATCACCCTCTTATTTTTACCCGATTTGCTTCAAACTTGATGTGTATAATGTAAACACACGCCAGATGTAGACCTGTGAAAGGATTATTGATGTCTTAGATACTGTTGCCATGGCAACGCATCAAACTTTAATATTCTTTTTGGATGCTTTTGAGACTCTTAGCATGCCTGAAATTGCTTAAAATTGCATGAAACTCGACAGACAGATCACATTTATTAGCCAGTAGACATGTGCAAAGTTTCAGAAACGGGCGTGGTGCAGGGACTCAGTAGCGCCACCTTTTGACAAAAGTGTGTGTGTGGGGGGGGGGGGTTAGTTTCATCTACAGTTACAAAACTTTTTCAACTTGATGAAAATACATTAAAGATCCTAAATTGTGAACGGATATTGAATATCTCAAACAGTTTTGCTATGGCGAGGGATTATGTCAAACAAAGAATCAGGAAATGTTTAATGTTTTTCTAAAATGTAATTATACACAATTTATTTTTCTATAAAATTATACTAATATTAGAACTAAACCCATTGTATTCCTTTTTTTCAATTTAAGATTTATGTTTAAGTTTAAAAACAGCCAGAATGGTTGTTTAGCCAAAAAAAATAAAAAAATAAAAATCATTCATAGTGCTTTACTGCCCTCTTGTGTTCAAAATCAGGTATAGGCAATTGTATTAAATTGTACTAGGGATGCTACTATGGGAATATTTTCCCACCGTGACACCGCTGGGGGCTTTAAAATCGCTAACTTGAAAGCGAAAGTAACGGATGTCTTCACAAGACGTGCAGCCGTGAGCATTTTCGTTTCATTTTAAAAGAAGCCCCATATCGGGGGCGGATTTCTTGAATGCATTTTACAAAATCACAATGTTAATGAAATTTGACTCCGGTTGCTGATCTTTGCTGCAACTTTCGTTCAGCTCACAATTTAGTAAGCAAAACACGTTCAGGTTTTAATTGTAGTGACTAAATGATTTTATTAAACACACACACACACACAAACACACACATCAAATTGACGGTGGGGGGCAATGGTATATTTAAATCTGCATATTGTAATATATGCAGGGCACCCCAGTCCAGTCTTATTAAATGTATGCTTCATCTTTCATTTTTAATTTGTAAATTTGATCAATAAATTCAATTATTTAGAATGATAAGACACTATATGGCTTTTACCCTAGGTAGGGCTGATCAAATTAAATCGTTTACACTGAAAAATAACAATGCATTAAGTAATGTTATGAGATTGTTTTAAATATAAGTCAATTAAAAATCGTTGGAAAGAATGATACTTTTAAACATAACACTAAACCGTCATTAGGTGTCGCCAGGCGACCGTCTTAATGAGCGAGTCATTGATTCATTCGTTCAAACAATTCGTTGGAACGACTGAGTCATTCATGAATGAGACAGATGTTTATGGATTGGTCATTGAATCTTTGAGTCAACCAATTCGTTCAAAACCAATTCGTGTGTGTGTGTGTGTGTGTGTGTGTGTGTGTGTGTGTGTGTGTGTGTGTTTGTGTGTGAGAGAGAGATTGTGTCTGTTACAGTGACAAGAGTTTAACCCTTTAAGGCCTTGTCTTTTTGGATATATATCTTTTTTTTATTACAAAATGTGCATACAACCCATATATTTTAAATGTATTGTTTGCTTTAAATTAAATTAAGATTGTATGCTTGGTAATTGAACCTAAATAAATTTAAAATTAATGTGCTATATTTCAGATCAATATAGCCTATTTGTTTTCCTTCATTTTAATCAACACTAACTTTATTCTCATCTGAATTATAAATAACTTATTTCTGTATAAAATAAAAAATCCCGAATAATCCAGACAAACCAGAGCGCACTATTTCTACAACATCATCAGTGCTGAAGCGGAACTACCAGAGCTGTTCGGCAGATAGCGAGCAGATATTTTGATATTTTGTGTCACGTTGTGCACAATAACCCTAAAGGCACCAGGGTGGCGGTGCCACCGGCTTTATATATATATATATATATATACACAGTATACAGAAAGATAATACAGTATACAGAAAGATAATACAAATAATATATATATATTTATATACATATATATAAATATAGCTGCGAGCAGCGATTACGGGCCAAAGCCGGCGGCACCGCCACCCCGGTGCCTTTAGGTAACTAAAGGCACCGGGGTTGCGGTGGCACCGGCTTGGGCCCGTAATCGCTGCTCGCAGCTATATTTATATATATGTATATATATATATATACACTCACCGGCCACTTTATTAGGTACCCCATGCTAGTAACGGGTTGGACCCCCTTTTGCCTTCAGAACTGCCTCAATTCTTCGTGGCATAGATTCAACAAGGTGCTGGAAGCATTCCTCAGGGAGTTTGGTCCATATTGACATGATGGCATCACACAGTTGCCGCAGATTTGTCGGCTGCACATCCATGATGCGAATCTCCCGTTCCACCACATCCCAAAGATGCTCTATTGGGTTGAGATCTGGTGACTGTGGAGGCCATTTTAGTACAGTGAACTCATTGCCATGTTCAAGAAACCAATTTGAAATGATTAGAGCTTTGTGACATGGTGGAAGTAGCCATTAGAGGATGGGTACATGGTGGCCATAAAGGGATGGACATGGTCAGAAACAATGCTCAGGTAGGCCGTGGCATTTAAACGATGCCCAATTGGCACTAAGGGGCCTAAAGTGTGCCAGGAAAACATCCCCCACACCATTACACCACCACCACCAGCCTGCACAGTGGTAACAAGGCATGATGGTTCCATGTTCTCATTCTGTTTACGCCAAATTCTGACTCTAACATCTGAATGTCTCAACAGAAATCGAGACTCATCAGACCAGGCAACATTTTTCCAGTCTTCAACTGTTCAATTTTGGTGAGCTCTTGCAAATTGTAGCCTCTTTTTCCTATTTGTAGTGGAGATGAGTGGTACCCGGTGGAGTCTTCTGCTGTTGTAGCCCATCCGCCTCAAGGTTGTGCTTGTTGTGGCTTCACAAATGCTTTGCTGCATACCTCGGTTGTAACGAGTGGTTATTTCAGTCACTGTTGCCCTTCTATCAGCTCGAACCAGTCTGGCCATTCTCCTCTGACCTCTGGCATCAACAAGGCATTTCCGCCCACAGAACTGCCGCTCACTGGATGTTTTTTCTTTTTCGGACCATTCTCTGTAAACCCTAGAGATGGTTGTGCGTGAAAATCCCAGTAGATTAGCAGTTTCTGAAATACTCAGACCAGCCCTTCTGGCACCAACAATCATGCCACGTTCAAAGTCACTCAAATCAACTTTCTTCCCCATACTGATGCTCGGTTTGAACTGCAGGAGATTGTCTTGACCATGTCTACATGCCTAAATGCACTGAGTTGCCGCCATGTGATTGGCTGCTTAGAAATTAAGTGTTAACGAGCAGTTGGACAGGTGTACCTAATAAAGTGGCCGGTGAGTGTATATATTATTTGTATTATCTTTCTGTATACTGTATGTATAATTAGGGCCCAAGCCCTGAAAGGGCAAAGGCCCTATTGTTAGGGCCCAAGCCCTGAAAGGGCGAAGGCCCTATTGTTTTCCTTAGGATACATTTTTAAAAAATGTTCTAACGACTATTCGGGCACTTTTGGGGGCCTTAACGTGCTCAAAAACTCTTGAAACTTTGCACACGGGTCAGAACCCGCGGCCATCAGTGCCGGGCTGAAGCTGGTACCCGGGCGTGGCAGGGGGGCTCGACAGCGCCCCCTGGAACGCGGTCCGAAAACTTGGTCCATAAATCAAACACGCTTGCATGGAATAATATGAAACTCGGTACACTTATAGATCTCATCGGTTCATATATACTTCATGCTCTGATTTTTTACCCCAGCCCAACAGGATGTCGGCTATTTAGGGTTGTTTGGAAAACCCATGCTCAGGAATTCGAAATACTCCTCCTAGAGAATTCAAACACACGGCACGAAACTCGGTCAGCATGAAGTCAAGACACTGAGGATGAAAAATTGCCAGGGGATTTTTGATATCTCGAACGGTTTGGCCGTGGCGAGGAAACGAATTTTCTCGAACGGTTTGGCCGTGGCGAGGAAACGAATTTATGGCGAGAAACAAGAAACAGGAAGTGTGTTATAACTTCTGCATACATTGACTGATCTTGATGAAACTTCAGCAGTGTGTTCGCTGTAAGAGACCGATCACATGGATGTGACTATTGTGAGTCAAAGTTATAGCGCCACCAACTGGCAGCAGGAAGTGTGTCACTTTCAAAATGCTTTGAAATAACCCTCTTATTTTTACCCGATTTGCTTCAAACTTTATGTGTATAATGTAAACACACGGCAGATGTAGACCTGTGAAAAGATTATTGATATCTTAGATACTGTTGCCGTGGCAACGCATCGAACTTTAATATTCTTGTTTGATGCTTTTGAGACTCTTAGCATGCTTGAAATTGCATAAAACTCGACAGACACATTACATTTATTAGCCAGTAGACATGTGCAAAGTTTCAGAAACGGGCGTTTTGAGGGCTCAGTAGCGCCACCTTTTGTCAAAAGTGGGGGATTAGTTTTATCTACAGTTACAAAAATCGGTATGTATATTGTTCTCCTCGAGCCGGACAACTTTCTAATTGACAGTCATTAGCTCCGAACAACACGAAGTCAGATATTTTGGTTTGAATATGGTGAGCCTCTCTCTGAGCCTACGTCTCTGTATGGCAAGCCCTTTTAACATTTAAAAGCTAAGTTTGACTATCCGGAATTAACATTGTAGATATAAACAACGTCTTTCTGACTAGTCGTAATTACATTTTGGATAGTTTGTATTATCATTTAAGATATCTGTAACGTAATTGTGACTAGTCGAAACGACAGATAGAGATATCTGTAATTCAGTTTTGACAAGGCAAAAATTAATTACAGATATCTGCAATGACGTCATTGAAAACGACATTCAACTCGTCACACATCTTAAATGACAATCCAAATTAATTTCAAGATATCTATAACTTGATAATAAATATCTACAATTAAATTATGACTATCCCTAACTCCAGTTTGAGATATCTACAACGCCATTTTGACTAGTCATAATTCCAGTTACAGATATCTACAACGTAATTTCGACTAGTCAAAACTTAATTTAAGATATCTGAAAAGGAACATGTAGATATCTTGAATTGAGGTTAATTAAAGATATCTTGAACTGGAGTTATGACTAGTCAGAATCAAATTTTAGATATCTCAAACTGGAATTACAGATATCTACAATTCAGTTGCAGATATCCGTAATTCACATAGTGGATATCTCCAACTGAATTGTAGATATCTGTATTGATAAACCCCATACAAATGTCCTAGGACGAATGTCTTTGTGGATATCTGAAATGACAATTATGGATAGGAAGAATGTAGTTGCGGATATCTGAAATGTTCTTTTTGACTAGGCAATACTGAATTACATCTGCAACACATATCCAGTCTAGCTGTTAAATGTTAAAATGGCTTGCCATGTCTCTGTGTCTGTGCCTGTCTGTGTGTGTGTGTGTGTGTGTGTGTGTGTGTGTAGGGGAAGGGGGGCTAGATTAACCATTTCACTGCTGTGTGGTTTGGCCTGCATTAAAAAAGAAAATAAATGTCTTAAGCCTTGTATTTTTTAAATAAGTTTTATTAATAAAGTAAAGGCATTTAACCAGTTTAATTGTAGTGCATAGACAATAGTTTTATATAATTAGTTTATTAATTAAATTAACTTGGTCCATAAACTTGGTCTGAATATTGGGTCCATAAATCAAACACACTTGCATGTAATAATATGAAACTCGGTACACATATACACCTCATCGGGCCAAACCACTTTCGTGCTCTAAGTTTTAAGCCAGCCCAACAGGTAGTCGTCTATTTTGGTCTGAATGTGGATGCTTTTTCTGTCGATATTGGAACGTGAGTGAAGTACAAAGCCTATAATAAAGAATAGTTTAGCATCCAAATACATCAGAGAATACAAACAAACGCCTCCAAACTCGGTCAGCATGAAGTCAAGACATTGAGGATGAAAAATTGCCATCGGATTTTTGATATCTCGAACGGTTTGGCCGTGGCGAGGAAACTAATTTATGGCGAGAAACGTGAAACAGGAAGTGTGTTATAACTTCTTCATACATTAGCTGATCTTGATGAAACTTCAGCAGTGTGTTCGTGGTAAGAGGCCCATCACATGGATGTAACTATTGTGAGTCAAAGTTATAGCGCCACCAACTGGCAGCAGGAAGTGTGTCACTTTCTAAATGCTTTGAAATCACCCTCTTATTTTTACCCGATTTGCTTCAAACTTCATCTGTATAATGTAAACATACGCCAGATGTAGACCTGTGAATGGATTCTTGACATCTTTGATACTGTTGCCGTGGCAACACATCAAACTTTAAAATTCTTTTTTGATGCTTTTGAGACTCTTAGCATGCTTGAAATTGCATGAAACTCGACAGACATGTCACATTTATTAGCCAGTAGACATGTGCAAAGTTTCAGAAACGGGCGTAGTGCAGGGACTCAGTAGCGCCACCTTTTGACAATAGTGAAAGGGTTAGTTTCATAGTTTTACCTGCAATCTTAAAACTCGGTAGGCATATTGTTCAGATCAAGCCGGACAACTTTCTAATTTACAGATTGTGGTTCCGAACAACAGGAAGTCAGATATTTTGGTTTGAATGTGGATGTTTTGGAGTAATCTCTGTCACTCTCTCCCTCTCTCTGCATACCTCTGTGTCTGTGGGGGGAGGGGGATGTGTCTGTTTGAGTGACAATGCTTTTAATTATTGTTGATCAAGGTTTCGGGGGCTTTTGGGGCCCTTAACATCCTCTAAAACTCTTGAAACTTTGCACACGGGTCAGAACCCGCGGCCATCAGGGCCGGACTGAAGCTGGTACCCGGGCGTGGCAGGGCGGACCGACAGCGCCCCCTGGACTGGGATTCGAACACTTGTCCATAAATCAAAGACACTTGCATGTAATAATATGAAACTCGGTACACTTATAGATCTCATTGAGTTGAACAACTTTCGTGCTCTAAGTTTTACGACATCCCAACAGGAAGCCGGCTATCATGGTTTGTTTGGAAACGCATACCCCTGAAATTCTATTTAATTCTCCTTGGGAATTGATCGGATTTCAAGCAAACTCGGTCAGCAAGAAGTCAAGACATTGATGATGCTAAATTCCGGAGGGATTTTTGATATCTCGAACGGTTTGGCCGTGGCGAGGAAATTAATTTTATGACTAAAAAATGACACATAAAGTGTGTTATAACTTTGCTCGTTTTACCTACAGTTACAAAACTTGCCACGCATATTGTTCTCATCAAGCCAATCGACTTTCTAATTTAAAGTCATTAGCTCAGAGCAACAGAAAGTCAGATATTGTAGTTTGAATGGATTTCTTGTCCCGCTGCCATTCTGTTTGTGTGTGTGTGTGTGTGTGTGTGTGTGTGTCTGTGTGGGGAGGGGGGGGGGCTCTTCGAGTGATAGTTTAGTTTAAACACCAACTCATACATAGGGCCATACTGCCCTCTTGTGTCCAAAATTATATTTATATATACATTATACATATATTTGGTATGTGACTGAGGACCGAGAGCTTTAAATACGGACGTCCACACGAACATTGATAACGGTGGCGCGTGCAGAGCGCTCGAGGGAATTCCTATGGAAGTAGGAATGAACTAAAAAACGTTCGCTCTGTTCTGCCGTGGACGTGCACCGTTGTGAATGCTCGTGCAGCCGTTAGTTTCATTTCAAAATTAGCGCCTTTTCTGGGGCCGATTGCTTGAATTGTGAGTTCAATAGCCTATTATTCTTCATGGAAAACACAACAACAAAAGAGTATAAAAGTTTGGTGTGAACGCAGCATAATGAAGAAGCTGCGATCTTGCAATGCTGGAGTGTGTGTGTGTGTGTGTGTGTGCGAGAAAGAGGCGCGGGCGCGATCGAACTGTGTGTGTGTGTGTGTGTGTCTGTGTGGGGAGGGGGGGAGGGGCTCTTCGAGTGATAGTTTAAACACAATTATACATAGGGCCATACTGCCCTCTTGTGTCCAAAATTATATTTATTTATACATATATTTGGTATGTGACTGAGGACCGAGAGCTTTTAAATACGGACGTCCACACGGACATTGATAATGGTGGCGCATGCAGGGCGCTCGAGGGAATTCCTATGGAAGTAGGAATGAACTAAAAAACGTTCGCTCTGTTCTGCTCGCTCATCGCCGTGGACGCGCACCGTTATGAATGCCCGTGCAGCCGTTA
>JARWKJ010000091.1:17500-51326 GCA_029959095.1 Rhinichthys osculus | reverse complement strand
CTGCACACAGGTGTGTGTTCGGGTGCAGCTGACGGGCTCGTCTGCGGTCGCTCTCTCCGTGTCCCAGTGTCTCTGTGAGGCTCTGATCTGCTCCACACGCGCACACATGGCCCTCTGCCTCAGGTCTGACCCTCATATCATATCATCCTCATATCATCACGCACCTGTATCGCTGCCAAAAATGAATAGGCCCACACAAGATAAGTTTAACATATTAACAAAACAAAAACACATTCTGAATCCTCCGGCGCTGTGTAGATCTGGAATAACAGCCAGGGGAGTGAATCAGCTAAATTATCATTACATGTAAGGTATCAGCCAATATATCAGTTATCGGCTTCCAAATATACAGAATTATCGGTATCTGCCAATATATCAGTTATCGGCTTCCAAATATACCGAATTATTGGTATCAGCCAATATATCAGTTATCGGCTTCCAAATATACAGAATTATCGGTATCGGCCAATATATCAGTTATCGGCTTCCAAATATACAGAATTATTGGTATCAGCCAATATATCAGTTATCGGCTTCCAAATATACAGAATTATCGGTATCTGCCAATATATCAGTTATCGGCTTCCAAATATACAGAATTATCGGTATCTGCCAATATATCAGTTATCGGCTTCCAAATATACAGAATTATCGGTATCAGCCAATATATCAGTTATCGGCTTCCAAATATACAGAATTATCGGTATCTGCCAATATATCAGTTATCGGCTTCCAAATATACAGAATTATCGGTATCGGCCAATATATCAGTTATCGGCTTCCAAATATACAGAATTATTTGTATCGGCCAATATATCAGTTATCGGCTTCCAAATATACAGAATTATCGGTATCAGCCAATATATCAGTTATCGGCTTCCAAATATACAGAATTATCGGTATCTGCCAATATATCAGTTATCGGCTTCCAAATATACAGAATTATTGGTATCGGCCAACATATCAGTTATCGGCTTCCAAATATACAGAATTATTGGTATCGGCCAATATATCAGCTATCGGCTTCCAAATATACAGAATTATTGGTATCGGCCAATATATCGGTAATCGGCTTCCAAATATACAGAATTATTGGTATCGGCCAATATATCAGTTATCGGCTTCCAAATATACAGAATTATTGGTATCGGCCAATATATCAGTTATCGGCTTCCAAATATACAGAATTATCGGTATCTGCCAATATATCAGTTATCGGCTTCCAAATATACAGAATTATTGGTATCGGCCAACATATCAGTTATCGGCTTCCAAATATACAGAATTATTGGTATCGGCCAATATATCAGCTATCGGCTTCCAAATATACAGAATTATTGGTATCGGCCAATATATCGGTAATCGGCTTCCAAATATACAGAATTATTGGTATCGGCCAATATATCAGTTATCGGCTTCCAAATATACAGAATTATTGGTATCGGCCAATATATCAGTTATCGGCTTCCAAATAAACAGAATTATTGGTATCGGCCAATATATCGGTTATCGGCTTCCAAATATACAGAATTATTGGTATCGGCCAATATATCAGTTATCGGCTTCCAAATAAACAGAATTATTGGTATCGGCCAATATATCGGTTATCGGCTTCCAAATATACAGAATTATTGGTATCCGCCAATATATCGGTTATCGGCTTCCAAATATACAGAATTATTGGTATCCGCCAATATATCGGTTATCGGCTTCCAAATATACAGAATTATCGGTATCTGCCAATATATCGGTTATCGGCTTCCAAATATACAGAATTATTGGTATCCGCCAATATATCGGTTATCGGCTTCCAAATATACAGAATTATTGGTATCGGTTAATATATCAGTTATCGGCTTCCAAATCGGCTTGCCAGCAGCCATATCACCCTATAGCTCAAGACTGGTTGCCCACTGAAGCTAAGCAGGGCTGAGCCTGGTCAGTACCTGGATGGGAGACCTTCTGAGAAAACCAGGTTGCTGCTGGAAGAGGTGTTAGTGAGGCCAGCAGGGGGTGCTATCCCTGTGGTCTGTGTGGGTCCTAACACCCCAGTATAGTGATGGGGACACTATACTGTCAAAATAGCACCGTCCTTCGGATGAGACGTTAAACCGAGGTCCTGACTCACTGTGGTCATTAAAAATCCCAGGATGTCTTTCGAAAGAGTAGGTGTGTAACCCCGGCATCCTGGCCAAATTTGCCCCTTGGCCTCTGTCCATCATGGCCTCCTAATCATCCCCATATATACTGATTGGCTTCATCACTGTCTCCTCTCCACCAGTAAGCTGGTGTGTGGTGAGCGTTCTGGCGCAATATGGCTGCCGTCGCATCATCCAGGTGGATGCTGCACATTGGTGGTGGTTGAGGAGATTCCCCCCCTTCTATTTAAAGCGCTTTGAGTGTCCAGAAAAGCGCTATATAAATGTAATGAATTATTAAATATACAGAATTATTGGTATCGGCCAATATATCAGTTATCGGCTTCCAAATATACAGAATTATCGGTACCGGCCAATATATCGGTTATCGGCTTCAAAATATACAGAATTATCGTTATCGGCCAATATATCGGTTATCGGCTCCCAAATATACAGAATTGTCGGTATCGGGCAATATATCGGTTATCGGCTTCCAAATATACAGAATTATCGGTATCGGCCAATATATCAGTTATCGGCTTCCAAATATACAGAATTATCGGTATCGGCCAATATATCAGTTATCGGCTTCCAAATAAACAGAATTATCGGTATCGGCCAATATATCAGTTATCGGCTCCCAAATAAACAGAATTATCGGTATCGGCCAATCTATTAGTTATCGGCTTCCAAATATACAGAATTATCGGTATCTGCCAATATATCAGTTATCGGCTTCCAAATATACAGAATTATCGGTATCGGCCAATATATCAGTTATCGGCTTCCAAAAATACCGAATTATCGGTATCGGCCAATATATCAGTTATCGGCTCCCAAAAATACAGAATTATCGGTATCCGCCAATATATCGGTTATCGGCTTCCAAATATACAGAATTATCGGTATCCGCCAATATATCGGTTATCGGCTTCCAAATATACAGAATTATTGGTATCGGCCAATATATCAGTTATCGGCTTCCAAATATACAGAATTATTGGTATCGGCTAATATATCAGTTATCGGCTTCCAAATCGGCTTGCCAGCAGCCATATCACCCTATAGCCCAAGACTGGTTGCCCACTGAAGCTAAGCAGGGCTGAGCCTGGTCAGTACCTGGATGGGAGACCTTCTGAGAAAACCAGGTTGCTGCTGGAAGAGGTGTTAGTGAGGCCAGCAGGGGGTGCTATCCCTGTGGTCTGTGTGGGTCCTAACACCCCAGTATAGTGATGGGGACACTATACTGTCAAAATAGCACCGTCCTTCGGATGAGACGTTAAACCGAGGTCCTGACTCACTGTGGTCATTAAAAATCCCAGGATGTCTTTCGAAAGAGTAGGTGTGTAACCCCGGCATCCTGGCCAAATTTGCCCCTTGGCCTCTGTCCATCATGGCCTCCTAATCATCCCCATATATACTGATTGGCTTCATCACTGTCTCCTCTCCACCAGTAAGCTGGTGTGTGGTGAGCGTTCTGGCGCAATATGGCTGCCGTCGCATCATCCAGGTGGATGCTGCACATTGGTGGTGGTTGAGGAGATTCCCCCCCTTCTATTTAAAGCGCTTTGAGTGTCCAGAAAAGCGCTATATAAATGTAATGAATTATTAAATATACAGAATTATTGGTATCGGCCAATATATCAGTTATCGGCTTCCAAATATACAGAATTATCGGTACCGGCCAATATATCGGTTATCGGCTTCAAAATATACAGAATTATCGTTATCGGCCAATATATCGGTTATCGGCTCCCAAATATACAGAATTGTCGGTATCGGGCAATATATCGGTTATCGGCTTCCAAATATACAGAATTATCGGTATCGGCCAATATATCAGTTATCGGCTTCCAAATATACAGAATTATCGGTATCGGCCAATATATCAGTTATCGGCTTCCAAATAAACAGAATTATCGGTATCGGCCAATATATCAGTTATCGGCTCCCAAATAAACAGAATTATCGGTATCGGCCAATATATTAGTTATCGGCTTCCAAATATACAGAATTATCGGTATCTGCCAATATATCAGTTATCGGCTTCCAAATATACAGAATTATCGGTATCGGCCAATATATCAGTTATCGGCTTCCAAAAATACCGAATTATCGGTATCGGCCAATATATCAGTTATCGGCTCCCAAAAATACCGAATTATCGGTATCCGCCAATATATCGGTTATCGGCTTCCAAATATACAGAATTATCGGTATCCGCCAATATATCGGTTATCGGCTTCCAAATATACAGAATTATTGGTATCGGCCAATATATCAGTTATCGGCTTCCAAATATACAGAATTATTGGTATCGGCTAATATATCAGTTATCGGCTTCCAAATCGGCTTGCCAGCAGCCATATCACCCTATAGCCCAAGACTGGTTGCCCACTGAAGCTAAGCAGGGCTGAGCCTGGTCAGTACCTGGATGGGAGACCTTCTGAGAAAACCAGGTTGCTGCTGGAAGAGGTGTTAGTGAGGCCAGCAGGGGGTGCTATCCCTGTGGTCTGTGTGGGTCCTAACACCCCAGTATAGTGATGGGGACACTATACTGTCAAAATAGCACCGTCCTTCGGATGAGACGTTAAACCGAGGTCCTGACTCACTGTGGTCATTAAAAATCCCAGGATGTCTTTCGAAAGAGTAGGGGTGTAACCCCGGCATCCTGGCCAAATTTGCCCCTTGGCCTCTGTCCATCATGGCCTCCTAATCATCCCCATATATACTGATTGGCTTCATCACTGTCTCCTCTCCACCAGTTAGCTGGTGTGTGGTGAGCGTTCTGGCGCAATATGGCTGCCGTCGCATCATCCAGGTGGATGCTGCACATTGGTGGTGGTTGAGGAGATTCCCCCCCTTCTATTTAAAGCGCTTTGAGTGTCCAGAAAAGCGCTATATAAATGTAATGAATTATTAAATATACAGAATTATTGGTATCGGCCAATATATCAGTTATCGGCTTCCAAATATACAGAATTATCGGTACCGGCCAATATATCGGTTATCGGCTTCAAAATATACAGAATTATCGTTATCGGCCAATATATCGGTTATCGGCTCCCAAATATACAGAATTGTCGGTATCGGGCAATATATCGGTTATCGGCTTCCGAATATACAGAATTATCGGTATCGGCCAATATATCAGTTATCGGCTTCCAAATATACAGAATTATCGGTATCGGCCAATATATCAGTTATCGGCTTCCAAATATACAGAATTATCGGTATCGGCCAATATATCAGTTATCGGCTTCCAAATAAACAGAATTATCGGTATCGGCCAATATATCAATTATCGGCTCCCAAATAAACAGAATTATCGGTATCGGCCAATATATTAGTTATCGGCTTCCAAATATACAGAATTATGGGTATCTGCCAATATATCAGTTATCGGCTTACAAATATACAGAATTATCGGTATCGGCCAATATATCAGTTATCGGCTTCCAAATATACAGAATTATCGGTATCGGCCAATATATCAGTTATCGGCTTCCAAATATACAGAATTATTGGTATCGGCCAATATATCAGTTATCGGCTTCCAAATATACAGAATTATCGGTATCGGCCAATATATCAGTTATCGGCTTCCAAATATACAGAATTATTGGTATCGGCCAATATATCAGTTATCGGCTTCCAAATAAACCGAATTATCGGTATCGGCCAATATATCAGTTATCGGCTTCCAAAAATACAGAATTATCGGTATCGGCCAATATATCAGTTTTCGGCTTCCAAATATACAGAATTATCGGTATCGGCCAATATATCTGTTATCTGCATCCAAATATACAGAATTATTGGTATCGGCCAATATATCAGTTATCGGCTTCCAAATATACAGAATTATTGGTATCGGGCAATATATCAGTTATCGGCTTCCAAATATACAGAATTATCGGTATCAGCCAATATATCAGTTATCGGCTTCCAAATATACAGAATTATTGGTATCGGACAATATATCAGTTATCGGCTTCTAAATATACAGAATTATTGGTATCGGCCAATATATCAGTTATCGGCTTCCAAATATACAGAATTATTGGTATCGGCCAATATATCAGTTATCAGCTTCCAAATATACAGAATTATTGGTATCGCCAATATATCAGTTATCGGCTTCCAAATATACAGAATTATTGGTATCGGCCAATATATCAGTTATCGGCTTCCAAATATACAGAATTATTCGTATCGGCCAATATATCAGTTATCGGCTTCCAAATATACAGAATTATTGGTATCGCCAATATATCAGTTATCGGCTTCCAAATATACAGAATTATCGGTATCGCCCAATATATCAGTTATCGGCTTCCAAATATACAGAATTATCGGTATCGCCCAATATATCAGTTATCGGCTTCCAAATATACAGAATTATCGGTATCGCCCAATATATCAGTTATCGGCTTCCAAATATACAGAATTATTGGTATCGGCCAATATATCAGTTATCGGCTTCCAAATATACAGAATTATCGGTATCGGCCAATATATCAGTTATCGGCTTCCAAATATACAGAATTATCGGTATCAGTTATCGGCTTCCAAATATACAGAATTATTGGTATCGGCCAATATATCAGTTATCGGTTTCCAAATATACAGAATTATCGGTATCGGCCAATATATCAGTTATCGGCTTCCAAATGTACAGAATTATCGGTATCGGCCAATATATCAGCTATCGGCTTCCAAATATACAGAATTATCGGTATCGGCCAATATATCAGTTATCGGCTTCCAAATATACAGAATTATCGGTATCGGCCAATATATCAGTTATCGGCTTCCAAATGTACAGAATTATCGGTATCGGCCAATATATCAGCTATCGGCTTCCAAATATACAGAATTATCGGTATCGGCCAATTTATCGGTAATCGGCTTCCAAATATACAGAATTACTGGTATCGGCCAATATATCGGTTATCGGCTTCCAAATATACAGAATTATTGGTATCGGCCAATATATCAGTTATCAGCTTCCAAATATACAGAATTATCGGTATCGGCCAATATATCAGTTATCGGCTTCCAAATATACAGAATTACTGGTATCTGCCAATATATCAGTTATCGGCTTCCAAATATACAGAATTATCGGTATCGGCCAATATATCAGTTATCGGCTTCCAAATATACAGAATTATCGGTATCTGCCAATTTATCAGTTATCGGCTTCCAAATATACAGAATTACTGGTATCTGCCAATATATCAGTTATCGGTTTCCAAATATACAGAATTATCGGTATCTGCCAATATATCAGTTATCGGCTTCCAAATATACAGAATTACTGGTATCTGCCAATATATCAGTTATCGGCTTCTAAATATACAGAATTATTGGTATCGGCCAATATATCAGTTATCGGCTTCCAAATATACAGAATTACTGGTATCTGCCAATATATCAGTTATCGGCTTCCAAATATACAGAATTATCGGTATCGGCCAATATATCAGTTATCGGCTTCCAAATATACAGAATTATCGGTATCGGCCAATATATCAGTTATCGGCTTTCAAATTTACAGAATTATCGGTATCGGCCAATATATCAGTTATCGGCTTTCAAATTTACAGAATTATCGGTATCGGCCAATATATCAGTTATCGGCTTCCAAATATACAGAATTATTGGTATCGGCCAATATATCAGTTATCGGCTTCCAAATATACAGAATTATTGGTATCGGCCAATATATCAGTTATCGGCTTCCAAATACACAGAATTATCGGTATCGGCCAATATATCAGTTATCGGCTTTCAAATTTACAGAATTATCGGTATCGGCCAATATATCAGTTATCGGCTTCCAAATATACAGAATTATTGGTATTGGCCAATATATCAGTTATCGGCTTCCAAATATACAGAATTATCGGTATCGGCCAATATATCAGTTATCGGCTTCCAAATATACAGAATTATCGGTATCGGCCAATATATCAGTTATCGGCTTCCAAATATACAGAATTATTGGTATCGGCCAATATATCAGTTATCGGCTTCCAAATATACAGAATTATCGGTATCGGCCAATATATCAGTTATCGGTTTCCAAATATACAGAATTATTGGTATCGGCCAATATATCAGTTATCGGCTTCCAAATATACAGAATTATCGGTATCGGCCAATATATCAGTTATCGGCTTTCAAATTTACAGAATTATCGGTATCGGCCAATATATCAGTTATCGGCTTCCAAATATACAGAATTATTGGTATCGGCCAATATATCAGTTATCGGCTTCCAAATATACAGAATTATCGGTATCGGCCAATATATCAGTTATCGGCTTTCAAATTTACAGAATTATCGGTATCGGCCAATATATCAGTTATCGGCTTCCAAATATACAGAATTATTGGTATCGGCCAATATATCAGTTATCGGCTTCCAAATATACAGAATTATCGGTATCGGCCAATATATCAGTTATCGGCTTCCAAAAATACAGAATTATCGGTATCGGCCAATATATCAGTTATCGGCTTCCAAATATACAGAATTATCGGTATCGGCCAATATATCAGTTATCGGCTTCCAAATATACAGAATTATCGGTATCGGCCAATATATCAGTTATCGGCTTCCAAATATACAGAATTATCGGTATCGGGCAAATTTCCATATTGGTGCTTCCCTAGTCACCATACCAATGTTTAGGCCGTTTGGTATTGCATTTTTTTGTTTTGTTAGATTAATATTAGAAACTAAAGATTATTTGCATCTGTCAGAGTAAAGCAGCGGTGTGTGTGTCCTCTGGGGGCTTCACCGAGCTGGCACTGCAAGAGTCTAGCGAGACACTGGAGTTTATAAAGTGAGCAGTTGTGGTGCTTGGATCTTATTTCCAAAATACAGTATTTATACGTTTTGAGGTTTATTTTGGCCGGTTTTTTTATTTTTCTTAGCAATGTCCTGCAAGATAGAGAGACACACTGATGAGAGTTATATAGAGAGAGACAACTAGTTCATTCAGCTGGATCATTGCGGTTTAAATGACTCTTTAACTGATAGCACGGTTTATCAGGTACTGATTTGCATCCCTATCATAGTGCTCGTGTGTGTGAGGTGGTTGTGTGTGTGTATCTTCAGGTTGTGTGTGTGTGTATCTTCAGGTTGTGTGTGTGTGTATCTTCAGGTTGTGTGTGGCCGTTCTGTCATACGGCCTGTGCAGAGCCAACGCTCAGTCAGAGGAACTCCAGAACTTCATCCCAGAAACACTTTATAAAAAGGTACAGAAGCAGTCAGGGGTTGATGCTGATGCTCAGAGTGGAGCTGTGTGTGTGTGTGTGTGTGTGTGTTCAGGCTCAGTGTGACTGCACGTGTGTGTGTGTGTGTGTGTGTGTGTGTGTGTGTGTGTGTGTGTGTGTTCAGGCTCAGTGTGACTGCACGTGTGTGTGTGTGTGTGTGTGTTCAGGCTCAGTGTGACTGCACGTGTGTGTGTGTGTGTGTGTGTGTGTGTGTTCAGGCTCAGTGTGACTGCACGTGTGTGTGTGTGTGTGTGTGTGTGTGTTCAGGCTCAGTGTGACTGCACGATTGTGTGTGTGTTCAGGCTCAGTATGACTGCACGTGTGTGTGTGTGTGTGTGTGTGTGTGTGTGTGTGTGTTCAGGCTCAGTGTGACTGCGCGTGTGTGTGTGTGTGTGTGTGTGTGTGTTCAGGCTCAGTATGACTGCACGTGTGTGTGTGTGTGTGTGTGTGTGTTCAGGCTCAGTGTGACTGCACGTGTGTGTGTGTGTGTGTGTGTGTGTTCAGGCTCAGTGTGACTGCACGTGTGTGTGTGTGTGTGTGTGTGTGTTCAGGCTCAGTGTGACTGCACGTGTGTGTGTGTGTGTGTGTTCAGGCTCAGTATGACTGCACGTGTGTGTGTGTGTGTGTGTGTTCAGGCTCAGTGTGACTGCGCGTGTGTGTGTGTGTTCAGGCTCAGTATGACTGCACGTGTGTGTGTGTGTGTGTGTGTGTGTGTGTGTTCAGGCTCAGTGTGACTGCACGTGTGTGTGTGTGTGTGTGTGTGTTCAGGCTCAGTGTGACTGCACGTGTGTGTGTGTGTTCAGGCTCAGTATGACTGCACGTGTGTGTGTGTGTGTGTGTGTTCAGGCTCAGTGTGACTGCACATGTGTGTGTGTGTGTGTGTGTGTGTGTGTGTGTTCAGGCTCAGTGTGACTGCACGTGTGTGTGTGTGTGTTCAGGCTCAGTGTGACTGCACGTGTGTGTGTGTGTGTGTGTTCAGGCTCAGTGTGACTGCACGTGTGTGTGTGTGTTCAGGCTCAGTATGACTGCACGTGTGTGTGTGTGTGTGTGTGTGTGTTCAGGTTCAGTATGACTGCATGTGTGTGTGTGTGTGTGTGTGTTCAGGCTCAGTGTGACTGCACGTGTGTGTGTGTGTTCAGGCTCAGTATGACTGCACGTGTGTGTGTGTGTGTGTGTGTGTTCAGGTTCAGTATGACTGCATGTGTGTGTGTGTGTGTGTTCAGGCTCAGTGTGACTGCACGTGTGTGTGTGTGTGTGTTCAGGCTCAGTATGACTGCACGTGTGTGTGTGTTCAGGCTCAGTATGACTGCATGTGTGTGTGTGTGTGTGTGTGTGTGTTCAGGCTCAGTGTGACTGCACGTGTGTGTGTTCAGGCTCAGTATGACTGCATGTGTGTGTGTGTGTGTGTGTTCAGGCTCAGTGTGACTGCACGTGTGTGTGTTCAGGCTCAGTATGACTGCACGTGTGTGTGTGTGTTCAGGCTCAGTATAACTGCACGTGTGTGTGTTCAGGCTCAGTATGACTGCACGTGTGTGTGTGTGTGTGTGTGTGTGTTCAGGTTCAGTATGACTGCATGTGTGTGTGTGTGTGTGTGTGTTCAGGCTCAGTGTGACTGCACGTGTGTGTGTGTGTTCAGGCTCAGTATGACTGCACGTGTGTGTGTGTGTGTGTGTGTGTGTGTTCAGGTTCAGTATGACTGCATGTGTGTGTGTGTGTGTGTTCAGGCTCAGTGTGACTGCACGTGTGTGTGTGTGTGTGTTCAGGCTCAGTATGACTGCACGTGTGTGTGTGTTCAGGCTCAGTATGACTGCATGTGTGTGTGTGTGTGTGTGTGTGTGTTCAGGCTCAGTGTGACTGCACGTGTGTGTGTTCAGGCTCAGTATGACTGCATGTGTGTGTGTGTGTGTGTGTTCAGGCTCAGTGTGACTGCACGTGTGTGTGTTCAGGCTCAGTGTGACTGCACGTGTGTGTGTGTGTGTGTGTGTTCAGGTTTAGTATGACTGCATGTGTGTGTGTGTGTTCAGGCTCAGTATGACTGCACGTGTGTGTGTTCAGGTTCAGTATGACTGCATGTGTGTGTGTGTGTGTGTTCAGGCTCAGTATGACTGCACGTGTGTGTGTTCAGGCTCAGTATAACTGCACGTGTGTGTGTGTGTGTTCAGGCTCAGTATGACTGCACGTGTGTGTGTTCAGGCTCAGTATGACTGCACGTGTGTGTGTTCAGACTCAGTATAACTGCACGTGTGTGTGTGTGTTCAGGCTCAGTATAACTGCACGTGTGTGTGTGTGTGTTCAGGCTCAGTGTGACTGCACGTGTGTGTGTTCAGGCTCAGTGTGACTGCACGTGTGTGTGTTCAGGCTCAGTGTGACTGCACGTGTGTGTGTGTGTGTGTGTGTGTGTGTTCAGGTTCAGTATGACTGCATGTGTGTGTGTGTGTTCAGGCTCAGTATGACTGCACGTGTGTGTGTTCAGGCTCAGTATGACTGCACGTGTGTGTGTTCAGACTCAGTATAACTGCACGTGTGTGTGTTCAGGCTCAGTGTGACTGCACGTGTGTGTGTTCAGACTCAGTATAACTGCACGTGTGTGTGTTCAGGCTCAGTGTGACTGCACGTGTGTGTGTGTGTTCAGACTCAGTATGACTGCACGTGTGTGTGTTCAGACTCAGTATGACTGCACGTGTGTGTGTGTGTGTGTGTGTGTTCAGGTTCAGTATAACTGCACGTGTGTGTGTTCAGGCTCGGTGTGACTGCACGTGTGTGTGTGTGTGTGTTCAGGTTCAGTATGACTGCACGTGTGTGTGTGTGTGTGTGTGTTCAGGCTCAGTATAACTGCACGTGTGTGTGTTCAGGCTCAGTGTGACTGCACGTGTGTGTGTTCAGACTCAGTATAACTGCACGTGTGTGTGTTCAGGCTCAGTGTGACTGCACGTGTGTGTGTGTGTGTGTGTGTGTGTTCAGGTTCAGTATGACTGCATGTGTGTGTGTGTGTTCAGGCTCGGTGTGACTGCACGTGTGTGTGTGTGTGTGTGTGTGTTCAGGTTCAGTATGACTGCACGTGTGTGTGTGTGTGTGTTCAGACTCAGTATAACTGCACGTGTGTGTGTTCAGGCTCAGTGTGACTGCACGTGTGTGTGTGTGTGTGTGTGTGTGTTCAGGTTCAGTATGACTGCATGTGTGTGTGTGTGTTCAGGCTCGGTGTGACTGCACGTGTGTGTGTGTGTGTGTGTTCAGGTTCAGTATGACTGCACGTGTGTGTGTGTGTGTGTTCAGGCTCAGTATAACTGCACGTGTGTGTGTTCAGACTCAGTATAACTGCACGTGTGTGTGTTCAGGCTCAGTGTGACTGCACGTGTGTGTGTGTGTGTGTGTGTGTGTTCAGGTTCAGTATGACTGCATGTGTGTGTGTGTGTTCAGGCTCGGTGTGACTGCACGTGTGTGTGTGTGTGTGTGTGTTCAGGTTCAGTATGACTGCACGTGTGTGTGTGTGTGTGTTCAGGCTCAGTATAACTGCACGTGTGTGTGTTCAGACTCAGTATAACTGCACGTGTGTGTGTTCAGGCTCAGTGTGACTGCACGTGTGTGTGTGTGTGTGTGTGTGTGTTCAGGTTCAGTATGACTGCATGTGTGTGTGTGTGTTCAGGCTCGGTGTGACTGCACGTGTGTGTGTGTGTGTGTGTTCAGGTTCAGTATGACTGCACGTGTGTGTGTTCAGGCTCAGTGTGACTGTACGTGTGTGTGTGTGTTCAGGCTCAGTATGACTGCACGTGTGTGTGTTCAGGCTCAGTGTGACTGCACGTGTGTGTGTGTTCAGGCTCAGTATGACTGCACGTGTGTGTTCAGGCTCAGTGTGACTGCACGTGTGTGTGTTCAGGCTCAGTGTGACTGCACGTGTGTGTGTTCAGGCTCAGTATGACTGCACGTGTGTGTGTGTTCAGGCTCAGTATGACTGCACGTGTGTGTTCAGGCTCAGTATGACTGCACGTGTGTGTGTGTTCAGGCTCAGTATAACTGCACGTGTGTGTGTTCAAACTCAGTGTGACTGCACGTGTGTGTGTTCAGGCTCAGTATGACTGCACGTGTGTGTGTTCAAACTCAGTGTGACTGCACGTGTGTGTGTTCAGGCTCAGTATGACTGCACGTGTGTGTGTGTTCAAACTCAGTATGACTGCACGTGTGTGTGTGTGTGTGTTCAGGCTCAGTATGACTGCACGTGTGTGTGTTCAAACTCAGTATGACTGCACGTGTGTGTGTTCAGGCTCAGTATGACTGCACGTGTGTGTGTTCAGGCTCAGTATGACTGCACGTGTGTGTGTTCAGGCTCAGTATGACTGCACGTGTGTGTGTTCAGACTCAGTATAACTGCACGTGTGTGTGTTCAGGCTCAGTGTGACTGCACGTGTGTGTGTGTGTTCAGGCTCAGTATGACTGCACGTGTGTGTGTGTGTGTTCAGGCTCAGTGTGACTGCACGTGTGTGTGTGTGTTCAGGCTCAGTATGACTGCACGTGTGTGTGTTCAGGCTCAGTGTGACTGCACGTGTGTGTGTGTGTTCAGGCTCAGTATGACTGCACGTGTGTGTGTGTGTTCAGGCTCAGTATGACTGCACGTGTGTGTGTGTGTGTGTTTCTTGCTCAGTGTGACTGCACGTGTGTGTGTTCAGGCTCAGTATGACTGCACGTGTGTGTGTGTGTGTGTGTTCAGGCTCAGTGTGACTGCACGTGTGTGTGTGTGTGTTCAGGCTCAGTGTGACTGCACGTGTGTGTGTGTGTGTGTGTGTGTTCAGGCTCAGTGTGACTGCACGTGTGTGTGTGTGTGTGTGTTCAGGCTCAGTATGACTGCACGTGTGTGTGTGTGTGTTCAGGCTCAGTGTGACTGCACGTGTGTGTGTTCAGGCTCAGTATGTGATGGCCAGGCTGGTCCCCGGGACGCGAGCGCTCCTGAGCGAGGAGGACGAGCCGGATGCGTGCGCAGATGTGTGTGATCTGACCGGGCGAGTGCAAGACTCCGCTGTGGCGCTGTGGAGGAACACACAGATCCGATCCCTGAGGAAACGGCCTCAGTATCAGGTACTCTCACAGCCTCACTCTCCCAGGAGACGCAGTGTGTCGGACGGGTGCGCTAACTCTCGCTGTTTCTTCAGCTCTCGTTCTCGGAGTGGCTCTCAGCTGAGCTTCAGGTTCACCGGAGCCGAGATGCCCTGACAGATGCAGAGAGGTACAGCAGTGCACACACACACACACACACACATCAGGGACACGAACGCACTATAACACAAACATCTAAGAGGCCTGCGATTACAGCTGGGCATTAGTGTTATTACAGAGACGGCAGGAATATGAGTGCTGTCACTTTAAGATCTGCACGGGTCCAATACACTGATACACATCTGTGAACACCACAGAGAACAGAGTCTCTCGCACTGGAATGGTTTAAAGTCATATTAAAAATCACTTTCTGTGTGCGCACGCTTTGGGTACAATTCCGAATCCTTTGTGAGCATTTCAATATGACTTTAAACAATTCAAGCGCGAGACGACCAATTACCAGCGATTCTATTGAAGGCGAACGCCAAACTGTGTTTTAAACATCCCTGCAGCATCTCTATAAACCTTATGCACCGGAGAAACAAGCGCGCCGCCATCTTTAGAATATTGTCTTTGAAATTCCGTTTTTGCGGTCGCTCTGTATATCTCTATGGCATCGCTGTCCAGGAGTAATTAGCTTTTGAAGTGGATTTACTTAAAGGTGCACTAAGCGATGTCACGCGTTTTTTAGGCTAAAACATTTTTTGTCACATACAGCAAACATCTCCTCACTGCCTGTCCTCTGAACACACTGTAAAGAAACGCGATCTCTGTAGACAGCCCAGGCTCCACAAACAGCAACAAAAACAAACTGCAGCGACCCGCTCCCCGAAACATAACAAACTGTTCCAGCCAATGACCGACAAGAAGGGTTTGGAGGTGTGGTTTGGGGGGTTAGTGTGCGGATGAGGAGGAGGGAGGGTCTAGCTAGCCTCCGTTTTGTTTGACAATAGTTCGAACATCAACAAGAGGTGACGTCACCCAGGATCGCTTAGAGAACCTTTAATGTAAAGTTAACAAAAGTTATCATGAGGATTGTAATGTTTAAAGCAGATGTCTTATCAAATGTCAGTCGACCGGGAAGATTTTAAAACGAGCCGTTCATTCATAAATACACAAGATTGCTGTGAGAATACAGACCGGAAGACAAAAGACAACGAGCGCAGCGCTGAAAAGGGGCGGGGCTACACAAGGCCTATAGCAGAGCACGCTTCAGCGTTATCAGCCTGACCCGAGCATGATGGAGAGAGACATGTGTGTGTGTGTGTGTGTGTCAGGCAGGAGTATGAGCAGTGGGCGTGTCATCAGTATCTGCACATGTCGGAGTGTGACGGAGGTGTGTGTGTGTGTGTGTCAGGCAGGAGTATGAGCAGTGGGCGTGTCATCAGTATCTGCACATGTCGGAGTGTGACGGAGGTGTGTGTGTGTGTGTCAGGCAGGAGTATGAGCAGTGGGCGTGTCATCAGTATCTGCACATGTCGGAGTGTGACGGAGGTGTGTGTGTGTGTGTGTGTGTGTGTGTGTATCAGGCAGGAGTATGAGCAGTGGGCGTGTCATCAGTATCTGCACATGTCGGAGTGTGACGGAGGCTGTGATGGAGACGTGACTCAGATCTGCGCTCGCATCATCTCTGCTGTTCTAGACCATCACACGACGTGAGTGACTCGCAGAGGGATCAGAGGTATCTCAGTCATACCTCACCTAATGTGTGTGTGTGTGTGTTTGTAGGTCGCGGACAGGAGCGCACTCTCCTCCACCCACAGACCGCTGTCTGCCGGACCTGCTGTCGCTCCTACAGGTGCGGATCACTTTCATTCTCACGTTCCTCTCGCTAACACATCCAGGGTTCCTACAGCATAAAGTGCTGGGATTCACAGTCCCAGACCGAGACCCAGTGGAAGACCCACACCCACACCCAGTGGAAGACCCACACCCACACCCAGTGGAAGACCCACACCCAGTGGAAGACCCACACCCAGTGGAAGACCCACACCCAGTGGAAGACCCACACTCAGTGGAAGACCCAGTGGAAGACCCAGACCCAGTGGAAGACCCAGACCCAGTGGAAGACCCAGACCCAGTGGAAGACCCAGCCCCAGTGGAAGACCCACACCCAGTGGAAGACCCACACCCAGTGGAAGACCCACACCCAGTGGAAGACCCAGCCCCAGTGGAAGAACCAGCCCCAGTGGAAGACCCAGCCCCAGTGGAAGACCCAGCCCCAGTGGAAGACCCACACCCAGTGGAAGACCCACACCCAGTGGAAGACCCATACCCAGTGGAAGACCCATACCCAGTGGAAGACCCATACCCAGTGGAAGACCCACACTCAGTGGAAGACCCAGTCCCAGACCCACACCCAGTGGAAGACCCAGACCCAGTGGAAGACCCAGACCCACACCCAGTGGAAGACCCAGACCCACACCCAGTGGAAGACCCAGACCCAGACCCAGTGGAAGACCCAGACCCAGTGGAAGACCCAGACCCAGACCCAGTGGAAGACCCAGACCCAGACCCAGTGGAAGACCCAGACCCAGTGGAAGACCCAGACCCAGTGGAAGACCCAGACCCAGACTCAGTGGAAGACCCAGTGGAAGACCCAGACCCAGACCCAGTGGAAGACCCAGACCCAGTGGAAGACCCGGACCCAGTGGAAGACCCAGACCAAGACCCAGACCCAGACCCACACCCAGTGGAAGACCCAGTCCCAGACCCACACCCAGTGGAAGACCCAGACCCAGTGGAAGACCCAGACCCACACCCAGTGGAAGACCCAGACCCAGTGAAAGACCCAGACCCAGGCCCAGTGGAAGACCCAGACCCACACCCAGTGGAAGACCCAGTCCCAGACCCAGTGGAAGACCCAGTCCCAGTGAAAGACCCAGACCCAGGCCCAGTGGAAGACCCAGACCCACACCCAGTGGAAGACCCAGTCCCAGACCCACACCCAGTGGAAGACCCAGTCCCAGACCCACACCCAGTGGAAGACCCAGACCCAGTGGAAGACCCAGACCCAGTGGAAGACCGAGACCCACACCCAGTGGAAGACCCAGACCCAGTGGAAGACCCAGACCCAGTGGAAGACCGAGACCCACACCCAGTGGAAGACCCAGACCCAGTGGAAGACCCAGACCCAGTGGAAGACCGAGACCCACACCCAGTGGAAGACCCATACCCAGTGGAAGACCCAGACCCATACCCAGTGGAAGACCCAGACCCAGTCCCAGTGGAAGACCCAGACCCAGACCCAGTCCCAGTGGAAGACCCAGACCCAGTCCCAGTGGAAGACCCAGACCCATACCCAGTGGAAGACCCAGACCCAGTCCCAGTGGAAGACCCAGACCCAGTGCCAGTGGAAGACCCAGACCCAGTCCCAGTGGAAGACCCAGACCCAGTCCCAGTGGAAGACCCAGATCCAGTCCCAGTGGAAGACCCAGACCCAGTCCTAGTGGAAGACCCAGACCCAGTCCTAGTGGAAGACCCAGTCCCAGTGGAAGACCCAGTCCCAGTGGAAGACCCAGTCCCAGTGGAAGACCCAGTGCCAGTGGAAGACCCAGTCCCAGTGGAAGACCTTTCTCTAACTAAACATCTTTCTATAGTTCATTTCTGGAAGCCGGAATAAATGAGCAAGCACTGTTACTGCATTCATATCACATACAGACATCAGAGAACAGTTCAGTAATCACACTGGTAACTTCTGTAACAAAGTAAAATCTCATAAGCTCAGAGAAGTCCTTCAACTCATGTGACGTTTAGAAGGAAACATATTGATTAGTACCTTGATTATAATCCCTGATTACATATACACTGAAGCAGAATCCTCCCTTCACCAGCCATTTCTATGAAGAAGTGCTTTAAAAGTGGTTGAATTATTGAAAGACAATATATGGGAAATTTATTTAAAATTTTATTGATAAAACAATCTTTTCACGCTGACCCTAAAGATGTTTTTTCTTATGGCTATAACCTCTCTAAAAAGAATCGGGGACATGCAGGCTCTGTCAATATCTCCATCCTGCTTAGACTTTGCCCCAGGAATGGTGAAAGTGATTTTGCATCCTCATCCTGATTACCTGCCTAAGGTACCGTTTTCGGCTGTACATCCGGTCACTCTTGAGGCCTTCTGCCCTCCGCCGTTCTAAACGCCGGAGCAGGAGAGATCTCACAGACTATGTCCAGTCCGTGCTCTTCAGACTTACGTCCACCGCACCAGCCAGTGGTGTAAATCAGAGCAACTATTTGTTTATTATGGGGGCAGTAACAAGGGTGCTGCCGCAACCAAACAGACCATGTCACATTGGGTCAGGGATGCTATTGCTCTTGCCTATGAGGCGCGCGGCCAAGCTTCGCCAATGGGTCTAAGGGCTCACTCCACCAAAGGGGTCGCCTCCTCTGCTGCCTTGGTAAGAGGTGTCCCCTTGCAGTCTGTTTGTGATGCGGCAGGCTGGTCCTCTCCGCACACATTCATACTATTTTAAAGTTTGGATGTTCATGCCACTCCGGGCTCTCACGTCCTTGAGTCGACATCACAAGCTAATGTCTAGGGCTTTCTTGCGTTCTTGTGAGCACACCTACACAACCGTAAGGAGTCCAGACACCTTCAAGCACGGCGGCGTGGGCATTCTCGTTCCCAATGCGCTAAGCAGCGCAGCATCGATTGTAGCTTTTGAAAGGGAATGCTCCGGGTTACTTGACTGTAACCCTGTTCCCTGAAAAAGCGGAACGAGATGCTGCGCTGCATTGCCGTGCTGATGATGTCCCAGGACTGCTCTTCAGACACAGTATCCTGACGATGCACCCGCGGCTCATCTAATTATAGCCTCGCGTCGCGGGTGATGACGTCACCGACCGAGGCTATATTACCTCTGGTCGATTCCATCGACGTGTTTACACACTATATTCACAGCGGGTCACGATTAAAGACGTTCCCAATGTACTAAGCAACGCAGCATATCCTTCTGCTTTTTCAGCGAACAGTTTATACCAGGAGTCCTTCGGTGTCTCATACAGTCACTGCTCTCTCTCTCTGCTCTCTCTTCTCTCTGCTCTCTCTCTCTCTCTCTCTCTCTGCAGGCGTTCTTGTATGAAGAGCTGCTCACTCACAGCGCATCAGAGGACACGGGTCACTTCCTCTGGGACCTGATTGACAGCAGGTGCTCTGTGACCCCTGACCCCGACAGCATCGCACAGGAGCTGAAATATCAGCAGACGCTTCACGACGTGAGCCGGTACGCACGCACGCACACACACACTCACTCACTTACTCACTCACTCACACACACACACACACACACGCACAGACACACACTGTAATGGTGTTCGTGTCTCTCAGGGTTCTAGCTCTTCTTCCTGCTGCCCTGCTGGTGTCCGCCAGAACCGACCGGAGAACCCTGGACTGCCGTCGGATGATGGACCACATCACGCATGTTCAGGTCTCAGCACGACACGCATGATCTGTGATGTGATGATGAGGTGTGTGTGTGACGTGTGTGTGTGTGTGTCTCTCAGAGGAGGGCGAGTGGTTCTGCTGGCCTGCTGTCGTTCAGTCTCACGGCTCACTTCCTCAAAGTAGGTGACAACATCTAAAATGCATTACTCACAAACGTCTTGTGCACCGTGTAGGGCTGTCAAAATGCCAACCCTTAATGTTAGAGGAGAAAGTGCTGTATTGTCTCCTGTGTCCACAAAGGGCGCACGCGAGCGCAATTAGCAAATATAAACCAAATCAAGCATTGCATCTTTTATTGAAATTAAACGACATTCACGTTTTAAAGTGCATTAACTTTTGAAACATTAAATAAAATATAATTTCCTTAATGTGCATGCAAGGAAAATTAGGTTACAATAGTGCATAAAACTGTTTGTGCATCAGCAACCTGAGAAAACACACTTCAACACAGCGTAATGAACTACATGAACACACACCAGCAAACTGGCCTTCAGAAACTCTCACTTCTACTCACTACATCTACATATTGCTTTACTGGATAAGCTAACAGAAACACACCACGTCTGTGACGTCATCATCATGTCTCGCGCGCCTCGACACACCAAAAATTCAAATGTACGGTTTTTACATTCGAATTTACAGTTTTTTTTTATTCAACGAATATTCGAAATTCATATTTTTATTTGACAGCCCTACACCTGTTGAAACGGTTCACATCACAATATTTGCAGTATGTGTACGTCTAATGTGTGTTGTGTTTCAGGCGGTGGTGTGTGTCGGCGCGAGCTGTGCCGGTCCTGCTGACGCCGTGAACGCGTGTGTGTCGGAGTTCAGCGCTCAGTGTCCACTGCTGCTGCTGTCTGCTGCGGTAAACACGTGTGTGTGTGTGTGTGTGTGTGTGTGTGTAAAACATCTGTCCTCTAGAGCAGCTTTTCCCAACCGGGGATTGTGTCTGGCGAGAGCAGGGGTGCCATGTAAAAACTCATTGCTAAAATCTGTTAAAAAAAAAATGTACCATCAATCTTGGATGTGTCTAATAACAACCAATAACGCACAGAAATGCATAATAATAATGCAAATCGTAAGTTCCCTTTCGACCGGTCAGTCGTATTACGTTGCTAGACGAGATGGGGGAAAATCCCCTTTTCTCCGAATACAGAACTTCTTCCAGAGTAGGAGACCGTCGCCCCTCAGAACCTCTTTCAGAGTAGGAGCCCGTCGCCCCTCAGAACCTCTTCCAGAGTAGGAGCCCGTCGCCCCTCAGAACCTCTTCCAGAGTAGGAGCCCGTCGCCCCTCAGAACCTCTTCCAGAGTAGGAGCCCGTCGCTCCTCAGAACCTCTTCCAGGGTAGGAGCCCGTCGCCCCTCAGAACCTCTTCCAGGGTAGGAGCCCGTCGCCCCTCAGAACCTCTTCCAGAGTAGGAGCCCGTCGCCCCTCAGAACCTCTTCCAGAGTAGGAGCCCGTCGCCCCTCAGAACCTCTTCCAGAGAAGGAGCCCGTCGCCCCTCAGAACCTCTTCCAGAGAAGGAGCCCGTCGCCCCTCAGAACCTCTTCCTGAGTAGGAGCCCGTCGCCCCTCAGAACCTCTTCCAGGGTAGGAGCCCGTCGCCCCTCAGAACCTCTTCCAGAGTAGGAGCCCGTCGCCCCTCAGAACCTCTTCCAGAGTAGGAGCCCGTCGCCCCTCAGAACCTCTTCCAGGGTAGGAGCCCGTCGCCCCTCAGAACCTCTTCCAGAGTAGGAGCCCGTCGCCCCTCAGAACCTCTTCCAGAGTAGGAGCCCGTCGCCCCTCAGAACCTCTTCCAGAGTAGGAGCCCGTCGCCCCTCAGAACCTCTTCCAGAGTAGGAGCCCGTCGCCCCTTAGAACCTCTCTGAGGCAGCTCGGCCTCAGGGCCTCCGCATCCGCAGTACTTCCGCCGGGTCTGCGGCGTTGATATCAACTGTTGGCAGGTTTGCTGGCCCTAATAACCTTCCTACCACACCTGGCAGGTCAACACATCTTAGTCCGACCGGACAACAAGACAGTAGTGTCCTAAATAAACTGCCAGGGCGGTGTCAGGTCGAGACAGGGCAGACTGAACCAGGGAGCAGATATGCTGTCCCGGGGCAATGTGTTCCCAGGGGAATGGACCCTTCATCCCCAGACGGTTCAAATGATCTGGAGCGTTTTTGGGAGAGCAGAAGTCAACCTCTTCGCCTCTGAAGACAACTCTCACTGCCCAATATTCTTCTTGGAGGACAGGGATGCGCTGGCCCACGAACGGCCCAGCCTTCCCCTGTATGCTTTTCCTCCGGTCACGCTCCTCCCTCAGGTCAGACACGTAGTCCTTCTAGTTGCCCCTCTCTGGCGGACCCAACCTTGGTTCCCGAGTTGATCCAGCTGCTTACAGCAGCCCCATGGCCGATACCTCTGAGTAGGCCTCCCTTCCCAAGCAGACAGGACGATTTGGCACCCCCGTGACAAACTATGGGCCCTCCATGTGTGGCCCCTTAACGGGAGCTTGCTGTCCTCCTAGCGAGAGTCATAACACCATTTGTGAGGCTAGAGCCCTGTCCACGAGACGCCTCTATGCCCTTAAGTGTTCTGTGTTCTCCAGCTGGTACTCAGCTCTGCATTATGTGAAGTACCACTGGTACTTTAATTTCTTCAAAAGCTACTGGATGCGAGCCGTACCCCATCCACGATCAAAGTCTATGTGGCGGCCATTGCAGCTTTCCATGCCCCAGTGGCCGGC
Source organism: Rhinichthys osculus (assembly GCA_029959095.1). NCBI lineage: Eukaryota > Metazoa > Chordata > Actinopteri > Cypriniformes > Leuciscidae > Rhinichthys > Rhinichthys osculus. The sequence continues at coordinate 28,634 of JARWKJ010000091.1, read as the reverse complement.
CAGTCGTTAGGGAAATGCTACATGATTGTTCGCTTCTCAACCCGCCCCGCCCCCCTACCGTACCCTCCTGGGACCTATCCACGGTTCTTAGAGCCCTCAAAGGGCCCCCATTCGAGCCGCTACAATCGGCCGAATTTAAGCCACTTAAGCTCAAAACTGCACTACTGCTAGTCTTAGCATCGGTCAAGCGAGTATGGGACCTACAAGCGCTCTCTGTCAGCGCTTCCTGGCTTGAGTTTGGACCAGGCGACTCTAAAGTCATCCTCAAGCCAAGGCAAGGAACTCCGTTCAAAGCACAACTAATTTCGCTTTCTGCTCTTCCCAGGACAATAACACCTGCTCTGCCCGGTTCGGGCCCTGAAAGCATATATAGAGCGCTCCACCCAGTTCAGACAGTCGGAACAGCTCTTTATAAGCTTTAGTGGCCGCACCAAAGGGCTTCCGGTCACAAAGCAAATGTTATCCCGTTGGCTAGTAGACGCTATCACTCTAGTTTATGCTTCTATAGGCCTGACATGCCCCATAGGTGTCAGAGCTCACTCCACGAGAGGCATGGCCTCCTCCTGGGCGTGTCCAGTGGAGTATCTATTGGCGATAGATGTGCAGCACCGGCTGGTCCTTACCGTCCACCTTCGCTGATTTTATAACCTGGAAGTCCCTGCATTGCAGGCGCACATCCTTTCCGTGTAGTTTGAGCTAGCCTCCGTGTGAACCGAGCCCACCATTATTCTTAAGGTTCCAACCTTATCTGAACTCCCTCAGGCCGCTATTGCCCCATTAGCCCTCTGCCCTTGGGACCCTTGTCCAAGTGTCCCAGGCTCGGGTCATAGAACATGTCGTTCTGCTTGAATATAGCAGGTTCCCTGAGATGTGTATATATAATATCCATATGACAGTAGGCAGTTCTTCCCTGTGGTATTGAAAATCATGACAACACTAGTGTAGGGCCACACATTTTTGAAAAGGTTGGGAAAAACTGTTCTAGAGCACTGCTGTCTGGGAAGCGTCCTGACGTCTGACCGTGTGTGTGTGTGTGTGTGTGTGTGTGTGTGCAGCGCTGGTGGAGGCGTCTCTCTGTGGTGCTCAGCTCGCAGTGGAAGCGTCTGACTGGACGAGATCTTCCTCAACAGCTGCAGATGCTGGACGACAGTCACAGCTGGAGCTCACGGTGAAACACACTTCTGCATGACCTGAAAAACTCTCACACTCACACTCAGTCTCATCTCATTTAAGCCTGTAAACAAGTCTTAAATATCTTAGATGGTACGAGTAAAAGTCTTAAAGTTCCCCTGTAGTCAATAATTGTATCCCTTAAAGGAGACATATCCTGAAAATCTGACTTTTTCCATGTTTAAGTGCTATAATCGGGTCCCCGGTGCTTCTACCAACCCAGAAAACGTGAAAAGTGAAACCCAGTAACTTTGTTTTGGTGAGCCTTTCTCTGCAAGCATATCAAAAAATAAGCCGCTCAGATTTCGCTCTCCGTTTGACGTAGGAAGAGGATCTTATTATAATATTACAGGGCCTTAATCTGCACGTTTAAACCCATGGTCACCGACATTTGGTTTCGCAAGCGACAACAGTGACCAGTTTTAACGCAATGGCAGAAGATCCAGCAAAGCATCAAACTGTTCTGTCGTTGAGCACAGACGAGCACTGAACACTATTGACCAGAACATGTCACCGCTATTTTAAAAAGACCTCAGGAACTGTCAACTTGTGTAAAAGTTAAACATGATGATGAGATGAATCAGTGTAACTCCACAACAACTACATACATGTGCATAAATGTTTCCACTAACCATTCAGAAACATATAGGGTATTGTTTGTTGAATTTTGAGGAAAATAATTAATTTAATCCATTTTGGCTGTACCATAACAAAATGTGGAAAAAGTGAAGGGCTGTGAATACTTTCCGGATGCACTGTAAGTTACGGTCGTAACCTGAGATGTTCCCTTTCGAAAGGGAACTCGCACTGCGTCTGACGCTTTGGGAAACGATATACAAACCCACCATGCTGAGGGGAGGGCATGCCAAATTATGCCTGTGACAAAAAAGTCAGAACTGGCAGTTTCACTGAAATGCCAAACACTCCCCCTTCGGGTCACACACATGCTGTCAGTGACGGTATTCCCTACGGCCCCTGCCCAAGCTATAAGCCTCAAAGAGGCCTCCAATACAATGAAGGCCTACCAAGGCCGCTCAAAGGCTTGGAACCAACAGCTTCCGTGGAAGGGGTTCCTTTAAGGGAATATGGCCTGGGAGTCCAAAGGAGTCCCATCCAGTCACTTTCTGAGGGGGACATGAAGTCAACCCCGCATGCCACCAGGGAGGCTGACCTGGTCTAATGTTCTGACCTAGTCCTGCCAACAACCTGTCTGTTTCCTAAACAGAGTCTCAAACATTATTTGCCTCTCTTGTGGAGGCATCCGGTAGGGAGGACTGCAGATAGTGGCAGTGATCGCTCACAAACCGGATCATAGAGACGGGTATCCTGGAGAGTAGAACTCAGCATGACACTTTATAACCCTTGCAACCGAGGGGAGTAACTCCACTCAATCCTGGATCTACACAGTGCTTTAGGGCCCTGTGGAGGCTGGGCACTCGGGACCCTAATAAGGGGAGCACCTCCAGCTCTAGGGCCGATCTAACAGGGAGGCCTTGTGAGAGTCCTTCGACCTTCTGACCAGACTTAGGGAGTTAAGTATTCATACAGAGCGATCCTCAGATAGATTCTGGAACGCTATGCTTAAACCTGATAAGTGTTGACCAGGCTCTGGGCAAGAAACAGGGGGGCTGCATGGGGCCTGCAACGTGATACTTAATGCCTTTGCAATGCTAAGCGTCCGACTCGTTGGGGAGCCGCCTTCAAGGAGGATCTTAGCAGGGCTAGCCACAGAAGCCAGGTGCTCTCACAGATATTTCTTTGTGCCTGGTTATACTTATTTAACATTGCCAGCAGGTAGTGTACTCAGCAGAAGTCCCCTTTAAAGCAAGGGGAGTACAGTCTTATGCTACTGGACTATCGAGGAGGCCTACTGTAAGGCCTACAGCTTCGAATGTCATGGGCGTCAGCCTAGGCAGTGCTTTAGCTCTAAGGGAGTATACTTAACCATCCCAAGTGGGAGGGAGTATCTAATCTGTCTCTACCTGAGCCTGGGTGGGGAAGGGTGATAGCATACAAGCTATGGGTAGCAAAATACTCTAAATAATGACCCTAACAAGGGGAGCACTGTCAGCATGACCCTGAGGAATCTATCAGGGTCGAGGCCTATTATCTTGTATTTTTTACAAGACAGATTTTATATTCTCTATTAAACCCAAGGGAATGGAGGCCTCAGTAAGTGGCCAACGCCATTCAACCTTATGACTTGAATTATTTTATTCAAGGGGCTCAGGGGGAAAATCCTATTTTAACTTAAGGCCTTGCTGACAGCTACTGCACTCGATGCTGTAAAGGGCGGAGGCCTGATCACACTGCTTCTTACTCTCTAGAGAGAAAGACCTGACAACGCCCATGAGATATCTGCATGGGAGGCTTTTTGAAGGTAGCCTGCTACCAATGCTGCTATCTACCCTGTAACATCACTAGCAAAGGCAGGAGCTTAAACCTATAGCTAAAGGCAGGCCTTGGCTAGACGACTCTTGTAGTAAGAGAAGGCCAGTACTAGGAACAACTAGATTTACAGGAATAAAATCTCCTGATGGTCTAAGTAGTAGTAGTAGCCTTTATTGTCACTAGTCACAAGTACCAGCGAAATTAGCCGTCAACCTGTCCATACAGACATACATGCAATAGGGGGTAGACAGGACAGGAAGACAGAGCATTGAGGAAGAAAATACAGCATGACATGAGGAGAGGTGAGGAGAAAAAAAGGCAACCCCCAGACTATGCTCCTGTGAGGAGTACAGTTTGTGAACAGTAAAAAACACCTCAGCAACATTAGCACATAATCAGTACAGTCTACAACATGAACACACAAGACTTGCAACCGGGGAGGGGAGTGGGGGATGAAGGTAACCCAGCACAGACAGGTATCCGTCCGGTCCTGCAGCCATTCTCGGCGCTGGTCACAGACCCGTCTGTCAGACTGGTGGTACGAAGCGTTGAAGGCGAGGGATGGGGGGTGGGGGGGTGATTGCATATCTGTATATATATGTAAGAGTTCGTGTATGTGTAGGCCTGGAGAGTTGCTGCGCCTGGCATCATAATCTAGGTGCCTCAAGTCCGCAGGATTGTCATAGTGATACACAGCAAGTTGCCATGGAGACAACCCTGATCAGGTCCCAGACAGAGTCAACAATCAGCAGGTGTCTGTGGGGAGTGGGGGAAGGAACGCAAGAGCGTCTCGCTGCAGTGCTCTTCTGGGGGAGTTGTTGTTCCAACAGCGGCCTTGGCCAAGGCCAGTGCTGGATGAGGGGGGCCGAAAGCAGATAAGATTGGGATTGTTTGGTCTTGGGACGAGTAGCCGCATTCCGATTTACACAGCTCCTGGTCCATTTTGGTCTCCAAAACGATCCATTTGCCTTTGCAAAGCTGTGAGCTTCTCCATGATGTTATCCATATTGTGGTTCATAGTCACAGTCTGAGTGCTGACAGCTCTGCCCACTGCTTCAATCATGACGGGCAGCCTTGTGGAGCTTTGGACAGCTGTCACCGTCTCCTTAATTCCTCGATAAACCAGGGCAAAGCCTGATCCAATCAGCAGAAAACCTGTTATCATGGTTCCGAATAGGTAGATATCTTCAATGTCCTCCACGGAAAGAGCCGCCAGACACACGACCCGCCACTTCTCCCACGCGTCCATCGTGTAGCCAGCTGCGAACGTTCCGGCAGGGCAGTCAGGTTCCCCCGAACCCAAGCTTCTCGTCGAGAAGATGGTGTCAATTGCGTTGAGAGACCAGTTGATCAAATCCATGATTTCTTAGTTTGGAGAGCAGTGCGGAGAGAGTCTCTCAAAGTACAAGACAGTAGAGTAGATGAGACGAGAGGAGCAAAGCAGGGGAGGTGAGGGAGAGGAGGGGAAGAAAATGCGACCGCCTTCGTTGAGAGCCAAAGCAGAATACTAAGGAACCTACACTCAGATACTGAGGCACGAGGCGAGAATGCTTAGCAGACCGCCACCAGAAATTCCCAGATACTAAGCCAGATATCGAGGCGGCCTCGTGAGGGCCGACACACGAATATATATGTCTGAAGTTAAGAGCTATAATCTCAAAACGGCTCTTAAAAGTGAGAGGAGAACTGCTGCTCTAGTATAAGGTGGCTATCAAGGTGGCTTGACGTTGTAGTTCTATCTGGAGCTGACAGAGCGGTGGCCTCAGTAGAATAGCTCCTGCTAGGGAGGAAGCCACCTCACACAGAAATGTCTGTTGATTACAGTCTCTGCTCTCTGCCTCAGCGCAACCGGGACCCGAACTGCCGGGCACAGATGCCGGTCCCTCGAGAAGAGGCCAGACGAGAGCAGAGTTTTCTCAAGGAAAAATCTCACAGTTCCCTCAAGAACTGATCGTGCGTGCTCTGAGCCCAAGCAGGAAGCGCACACGTTGTGTGTCATCTTGTGTCAATATCTTAGACACGGATCCACACAAGCGTTTTTCACAAGCCATGATGACCTTTTTGAAATTTCAGGTCGAAGCTACAAACAAAACAGTCCCTGAAGACGAAAAAATGTATGACATGTTCTCTAGGTGCCCCTTATATACTTCCGGATCGCACTGGGAGTGACGCCATAGGCTGTCACTGGTCAATATCAATTGCTGCGATTGGATAAGCTTTCAGACACCGGTTCACGTGGAGGGCGTTCCCCATAGCGTCATGAACGCAGTGCAAGTTCCCTTTCGAAAGGGAGCTGGGGGGCACAAATGGTTCCCGTAGCACCGGGCCTGCTGAAAGGTCTTTAAAGCCTGTGATTGTAAGATCCGCTGCTTCCTCTCTGATGTGTGTGTGTGTGTGTGTGTTGTAGGCTGATTAAGGGACTAGCGTCCGCGGCTCCGGCGGCTCCATCATGGCTGCTGGCCGGGGCTCTGCACAGCGTCCTCAGGAGATCCGACAGCGAGAGCAGGAGACGGGTCCTCACACAGCTGGACGACAAGGATCAGGTCAGTCACATGATCTCACAGGCCTACGGGGAGAGCACTTCCTGTTCTGATGCACTTCCTGTTCTGATGCTCTTCCTGTCTCGTGTAGGTGTGGCTCTTCCTGTTTCTCTACAGTGTGATTGAGCTCATCTCTGCTCAGCTGAACGAACAGGTATCGCCTGACACGACCCACACGCTCTCTGATGACGTGTGTGTGAAGCGTGTCCGAGACGCCAGTGCGGGTCTCCTCGCTCACCTCCTCCTGCACGATGCTGATTGGCTGCTGCTGTTTGATCAGTCTGGATCAGGTGTGAACGAGTCACGTCAGCTTTATTCAGGACCAATCGTGTCACAGCAGCTTCACAGTGATAAACGGGAGAATAACAGAATCAGTGATCAAACTTCATCACATATGAGACACATTGAGCTGAAGTCCGTGTCATGATCATGTGACGCTGTTGTGATTGGTTGCTTCTTCTCTGGTAGATCACAGACTGTCTGGTTTCTCGTCACGTGTGGCGTCTCCGCAGATCCTCCGACTGATGCCGTTTGCCTTCTACAGGTGAGAGACACTCATGTTTCAGTATAACGCTTCTGTGTGTGTGCGTGCTGACGGTGTCTGCGCTCATCTCCCAGCATCCTCTCTGCGCTGGACTCAGAGGTCCTGACCAGAGCGATCCGATCTCCTGGCTTCCTCTACAGAGCTGCCGTCTGCTACAGGGATCTCAGTCAGCTGATCATGAGCGGCTCACACACACAGCAGCAGGTCAGAGCAGCGGCTCACACACTCTCTCTCTCACACACACACACACACACACACAGCTTCAGTCTTCTCCCCTGTGTGTCTCTCTCAGGTCCTGCTGGAGGCCCGTAAACTGCTGATGACCAGCATCTCTCTGAGCTCACGCACCTGTCTGTCACTCAGCCAGAGAAAACAGGTACTCACACACACACACACATGCTCACACGTGGAGGTATAGAGATGAGTGTGTGCTCTTTATCACTTTAAGGGATAGTTCACCCAAAAATGAAAATTAGCCCATGATTTACTATGTTAAAAAATGTCCTGGCTCTTCCAAGCTTTATAATGCCCGTTTATGTTTTGAAGTCCATAAATGTGCATCCATTCATGATAAAAGTGCATCTATCCATCATAAAAGTGCATCTATCCATCATGAGAGACTAACATTAGCATAGATGCCATTCTTCTTATGATGTAACGAGTACATCGCGTGTTATAGGAAGTGTTCCCGGTTCCGGCTGACCCAATCTATGCTATAATAATCATTTAACTGATTTAAATAATAGGATAGTATGTGTTATGTGAATGCAAGGTCAAAGAGATGTGTTTTTAGTCTAGCTTTGAACTGACAGAGTGTGTCTGCTTCCCAGACAATGGTAGGAAGACTGTTCCAAAGTTTTGGTGCTAAATAGGAAAAGGATCTCCCGCCAGCAGTCGATTTAGATATTCTAGGTATTATCAACTGGCCGGAGTTTAGAGATCGCAATAGACGTGAAGGACTATAATGCGTTAAGAGCTCGCTCAAGTACTGGGAGCTAAACCGTTGCGTCGCACAGAACAGGCCCTGAAAGAGCCAACGCCACTTCACACACATAAGTTGTGATTTATAAAAACAAACTTGATGGGAGAATGTGCACACCTGCACGCAAACTCTGACCCATGCGTCCACACCTGGAGACCGGGCAGTTTGGCGACACCGATGGTGATCTGGAGTTAAATGGCTTTTTGGTCACTTTTTGAAAATGTAAAGAAAATTACACATACAGCAAGATAATACAAAATATAATTTCACTGTAGCCTATCACATGAAGCAAATATCCATCCCTTCTTTAGAGAGAACGCCGTCGTCTTAGCGGCCCCTAATGTAATAACAAATGATAATTTTGCTGGAAGTGAATCAATCAAAACTAACTTTAGCTGGAAATAACATTATTCAAAAATCGCTATAAAGCCAAAACAATCTCTGTTACCGTAAATTGTATGTTTATCTCTGTAAAGCTGCTTTGAAACAATCTCCATTGTTAAAAGCGCTATATAAATGAAAATGACTTGACTTGACTTAAATGTCAGCGCCAGCGAGCGTGTTGGGCCGTTTAGTGAAACTGAAACATATATAGCCTATCTAACTACAGATGAAGGAAAACCGAACATCTTCATTATGAGTCCGAATTATAAATACAGTGCATGTTCACAATAACAGTTTAAATAAATAAAAGAATGATTTAAACTGTTTTGCATCTGATAAACATTTAGATTAAATCTGCCATTCTCATTAATGGAGTTAAGCTCTTAAATGACATGAAATCATTACTGAGAAGTTACAACATTTTTTAAATCCTAGTAAATAGTAATATTAGTAGTGTATGCGCTGCTGTTGAACACTTTTCCTGTGGCATGCTGTGTTTTAATGTTTAACTACAGAAAGGATTGCTTATCATGAGAATAGCAGATTGTCTTAGAAAATATTTTGCGCAAAATAATGCACAATAAGGCCCATCTGTTTCCATTAAATAATATAAATCAATTAAAAATACTATTTTGCCAGTGTGGAAAAGATTGAGATTAACTTTCTCTGAAATGTATTTTATACTATTTGATTTATTTATTCAAAAACAAGGCAAGGATCGGCTACTAAATGATTTTTAGCAGTGTAATGTGACGCACATCCGTATAATTCTTTGGCGTACGCCATGTTTGGCTTTTGGCGCACGTACACTTTAAGTGCGGATCCTACACACAGTTTTATAAATGGTCTGCCCCAAAAACGTTTCCAATTGTCTATGAATTCTATATAATTCTGTGGACACCACTTAAGCCCCTTTCACACAGAGATAATGGATAATGGATATAAATACACGGATAATGTGTCCCGGGATCGTTTGGTTTTGGTTTTCCGGAATCTGTGAGTGCGTTCACACACATCCTGTAAAGATCCCGTAAACACACGTGACGTCAGGATGTGGTAACTCCTGTCTGATGTCAGTTCTGCTAATAACTCTTCCTCATTTCTACACGAAGACGAGTCCATGCTCCCCGTAGCGCCACTGGGTGTGCCGAGGGTCGTTCCCCTTATGCTGTAGGCTGTAGAAAGGCCGGTGCGGCATCACTACGACACACCCCTTACGGCATTGGTCCTGGCTTTTGTTCACACAGGGTGCGTTCTGGGACTGATCCCAGCAATGTTACTAGGCATCGATCCCAGGACGCGTTTGCGTTCACACAAAAGGAACTCTAGCAATTCTATGGCTATTTCCTAGGACAAATGCGCTGTGTGAAAGAGGCTTTAGACAGCCAGCCATTGAGTGAACACAATCTACTAACTATCTCATCACTCCTGCGAACAGGAAGGGGGCCAGAGCAAATTACAGTGCCTGACATCGTACTTGCGAGTTCACACACCTCTTTAATATTAATTTTGGTGATCTCCGACTGGCGGAGTCGAACATCATTAGTGCCGACGTGAATGATAATCTTAGAGAATTTATGATTAGCATTAGCCAGCACTTTTAGTTTTGCTTTGGTGTCAGGCGCTCTGGCTCCCGGCAAACATGTGACTATGGTGGCTGGTGTCTCTATTTTCACATTCCGTGTAATAGAATCGCCAATAACTAGGGCACATTCAACATGATTCTCAGTGGGTGTTTCACTGAGTGGGGAGACCGGTTTAATGTTGTAATCGGAACGGAAGAGCGGTGTTCTGTCCCGCGACTACAGCGCCTCACGGTCACCCAGTTGCCCTGCTGCACAGGCTCTACTACAGCTGGAACCCAACAATGTACAGTGTTCTCTAAGCTAGTCGCATCCAAAGCAGTATCTAATCTATTCTTACTATCCTCAATTAAAGTTTGGATGCGTCTCTAGTTCTGAAATCTTCTCCGTCAGCCTGACTGTCTCCCTGCATTTATCACATGTGAAGCCCTCACCGCTGACAGAGAAGGCTATGCTATACATGTGACACGCGGTGCAAGTGACAATACCAGGAGAAGACACGACTCACCGTGTTTGTAGACTGATCCTACTCGCCAGTTGTTTGATAACTCATAAAAGGCACGAGATATCACGTTAACAGGCTAGCGAAATACTAGCGTGTTGTGCTAGCGATACCGATTTAGATAAAAGCTAGCGATGTCATATTAAAGTGATAGGCAATATTAGACAATATCTAATATATGTTGATGAGTAAGTTATATTTAGCAATATAAACAAGGAATGATAGTAAATAGAGATTCAAAACAGAAAGTTATACGGAGCTCACAGACGCAGACAGCAGCCCTATAACAAGCTAATGGACGTTAAACTGTGAATCGATGCAGTTCTGAGTGTGTGTGTGTGTGTGTGTGTGTTTTCTCCCGCAGCTGTGCTCGGAGTACGAGGAGCTGGACGCAGAGATCTCGGCGGCGCTCGCACACGTCACATGACCAACAGCAGCGCTCGCACACGTCACATGACCAACAGCAGCACAGGTGACGCCTTCAGGAACACGTGACTGGCTGAGCGTAAGATCAAACCCTGATGAACTCTGACCGGTCTCATGGAAACCGGAACCCACCAATCAGCTGCCAGAACAGTGAAGCCACGCCCACTACAGCAGCGGCTGACGGACATCTATATGCATTTCAGATGAAGTCTATTTCCTAATGCATTACATATAAACAATAAAAAATTTCACAGTTAATATTCAGCTTTTAAAATGGCAAAGCTTGTGTTTTAAAGCTCTTTGTGAACCAATATAAATGATTAAAATTCGTGATATTTTTGTTGCGATCTTAGAGAAGTGAATCACACACGCTCCGTGCGATTGGCTGTTCACTCAGACCCTGAGATCACAGGACGTTACAGCGAGCGCTGCGTTTGCTCAACACTGAACCGACTCAGAACTCAGTTCAGCCAGCCTGGGGTTGTGCGGCACGTGTGTGTGTGTGTAAAACTTGAGCGATCGCTTACACACATTTATAAACACACTTAAAATAATTCACGTCGGGTGGTTCTTTGAGGTTAAATCACACCAGGTCTGATGACGTCATGATCT
>JARWKJ010000091.1:0-12500 GCA_029959095.1 Rhinichthys osculus | reverse complement strand
ATGTGGCAACTCGCCTGCCATCTCCTCCTTTGGAATCAGAAGCATCTGAGGTCGCTTCGTGTCATTCACATCCCTGGCCGATGAGCTTTCACGGCAGTCTGCGCCTCTGGGAGAGTGGCGACTCAATCCCCAGGCGGTCCAGCTGATATGGGACCTCTTCGGAGCCGCACAGGTAGATCTTTTTGCCTCTCCAGACTCGTCCCACAGTTGTTCTATTCCCTGACCAAGGGGACCCTAGGCACAGATTCACCTGGCACACAGCTGGCCCCGGGGCCTTCGCAAGTTGGCGTTTCCCCCAGTGAGCCTTCTCGCACAGACATTGTGCAAAGTCATTGAGGATGAGGGGCAGGTCTTGTTAGTTGCGCTGCATTGGCCCAACCGAACCTGGTTCCCAGAACTAGTGCTCCTCGCAACACTCCCGCCCTGGCCCATTCCTCTGAGGACGACCTGCTCTCTCAGTGACGGGGCACCCTATGGCACCCGCATCCAGACCTCTGGAAACTCCATGAGTAACTGGTCACTGGACGGGATGTGGAGGTTCTAGGTGACCTACCCCAAGCAGTGGCAGACACCGTCACTTCTGCTAAAGCCCGCTCTACGACACGTCTCTATGCGTTGAAGTGGAACCTGTTCGTTGAGTGGTGTTCTTCCCACCGGTAAGACCCTCGAAGATGCCCGGTCAGAGTTGTGCTGTCCTTCCTGCAAGATGGGTTGGAGCGAAGACTGTCTCCCTCCACCCTCAAAGTGAATATTGCTGCTATTGCCGCACATCACGATGCAGTTGAAGGTAAGTCGTTGGGAAAGCATGATCTGATCGTTAGGTCACCCCCGCGACAGTCAGACGTTGCGGAGCGTGAATACCTATGTGTATTCTTCCACGGTCCAGCTCCTCTGCGGACGAGCCTGTGTCTTTCCCTCAACAGAGTCCGCTCAGTCGTCTCTGCTGGTGTTCTCCTCCCCCCCCTCCCCCAGACTCAAGCGGAGCGCTGGAAGAGCCAGCAGCAGCATATTGGTGGATATCCCCGTTCTGTCGGATCATCTCTGACGTATGTAGAGAGTGACCGACTGAAGGGGAATGGCTCGGTTACGTATGGTGACCCTCGATCCCCGAAGGAGGAACACACACACCGTCGCCACGGTTTCTGAACCTCCGCTGTACAGCCGAGTCACAAGTCCGGCTCCTCAGCGGAAAATCAAGGCAGAGCAGCTGTTGCAAATTATCGCATGCCAATGTGGATTGGCTGGTTTAGTTACACTCGTAGTGTATTGGTCTCTCAAGCGAGATCCGCGTTCTGTCGGATCATCTCTGAAGTACGTCTCTTGTTATTGTGTTTCTCAGGAATGGCTTGTGGATTTAAACAGCTACCACCAGCTACCATCTGGAGATCCTCGTTTGTCCCGTCTACCTCGTGGCCATGGCTGGACTGATCAGCGTTTGAATGTCTTTATTTTATTTCATTGTTTTCCCCTAGAACCTTGTAATAAATAAATATTTTGCAATCGCTGTTTTTGTTGCAGTTACAAGCCGAGTTTTAGCATTGGTGGAGGCACAAGAAAAACATGCATTGAGAAACATAAATTTGACAGGAAAAAGTAAACATGGACTACAACATAATCAGTTATTAATATTTTCAGTGGTTCTCTCTTGTTTTTTTGCATGTGTTCATAATTTCTGTCCAAAAATGATGTCAGCAATGTTTCATTGCGTTATTATGACAAATAAAGCAACTGACTCCAAAAAAATCTTAAACGCATATTGTTAAAAATGTGAATAAAGGGTGAATTTTTGGACATCACTTTGGGCCACGACTGTAGATGTGATTTGTTACTACTTTATAGGAAACCCCCGTTGGTTTCCATGGAATCTGACAGAAATCAACATGGCAAAGAGTGATATACACGAGAACGTATGAAAGACGTTTACAGACTCGTCTTCTGAATCGTGCCAGATGATGCACTGTTTCTTTATCTAGTTTCACAGCCAAGAAATCTGTGAATGGATGTTGTTGGTTTAAAGAGAAGTGACACATTTTACCCTCATAAGGGTTTGAGAACCAGACATAAAAAGGCAGAAGTAGTAGAAATAACATTAGATACTATTTATACAATCACCTCACTGTGCAAAGTCACTACAAGCTCATTTTGAACATATGTGGGTCAAATTGACCCCTAACCCAATGAAAATAGGTAGGAATGATTCACTTTCTCACATATTTTATCGGTTAAGTCTGTCAAGCTACAGTAGAGGTTCATGTTTTTACATGAATATTTAGTGTTTTTCATAAATGTCTATTTTTGTCGATTACATGGAAAAGAAGGTCGGTCTATTTGACCTGCAACAGAAGAGTTCGAACACAACAGGAGGGTTACTGAGCATTATTCAATGAGCAACGGCTCACTTCGGCGTCACCTATGTGTGTGAGCTTGAGCGGAGTCACCTGTGTGTGTGAGCTTGAGCGGAGTCACCTGTGTGTGTGAGCTTGAGCGGAGTCACCTGTGTGTGTGAGCTTGAGCGGAGTCACCTGTGTGTGTGAGCTTGAGCGGAGTCACCTGTGTGTGTGAGCTTGAGCGGAGTCACCTGTGTGTGTGAGCTTGAGCGGAGTCACCTGTGTGTGTGAGCTTGAGCGGAGTCACCTGTGTGTGTGAGCTTGAGCGGAGTCACCTGTGTGTGTGAGCTTGAGCGGAGTCACCTGTGTGTGTGAGCTTGAGCGGAGTCACCTGTGTGTGTGAGCTTGAGCGGAGTCACCTGTGTGTGTGAGCTTGAGCGGAGTCACCTGTGTGTGTGAGCTTGAGCGGAGTCACCTGTGTGTGTGAGCTTGAGCGGAGTCACCTGTGTGTGTGAGCTTGAGCGGAGTCACCTGTGTGTGTGAGCTTGAGCGGAGTCACCTGTGTGTGTGAGCTTGAGCGGAGTCACCTGTGTGTGTGAGCTTGAGCGGAGTCACCTGTGTGTGTGAGCTTGAGCGGAGTCACCTGTGTGTGTGAGCTTGAGCGGAGTCACCTGTGTGTGTGAGCTTGAGCGGAGTCACCTGTGTGTGTGAGCTTGAGCGGAGTCACCTGTGTGTGTGAGCTTGAGCGGAGTCACCTGTGTGTGTGAGCTTGAGCGGAGTCACCTGTGTGTATGAGCTTGAGCGGAGTCACCTGTGTGTATGAGCTTGAGCGGAGTCACCTGTGTGTGTGAGCTTGAGCGGAGTCACCTGTGTGTGTGAGCTTGAGCGGAGTCACCTGTGTGTGTGAGCTTGAGCGGAGTCACCTGTGTGTGTGAGCTTGAGCGGAGTCACCTGTGTGTGTGAGCTTGAGCGGAGTCACCTGTGTGTGTGAGCTTGAGCGGAGTCACCTGTGTGTGTGAGCTTGAGCGGAGTCACCTGTGTGTGTGAGCTTGAGCGGAGTCACCTGTGTGTATGAGCTTGACGTGTCTCTGCAGGTATCTGTCGATCATGAAGACCTTGTTGCAGCCGGGATGTGGACAGGGTCTCTCCCGCACCTCCTCGTGATGCTCCTTGATGTGTTTCTGCAGTGACACACACACACACACGCACGCAGTGAGTGGAGCTCGTGACAGCAGTGGGCATGTGCTTCAGGAGAGCGCACCTTCATGCCGTCGGCTCCTCGGTACACCGCTGTGCAGCCCTGGTGAGGACACTTGTAGATGGTGGGCAGCTCCTCTCTGCAGGGAAACACAAGGCTGAAGAGGAGTCTACAGAAGCACTCTACACATCCTTCTCCTCACGACAGCCGAGTCCCTGACCGTATTCAACAGACTCACACCTCAGTCTCGCACGGCACCTGACTGCTGAGAACAGCCTCTCTGCTCTCTCGTTTCGTTGAGGTCTGACACTTTGTATTGCTAGCACCTCTGGTGTTTATTGCCTCCTGTTGCCTGCCTCACATTTGCAAGTCGCTTGTAAATCTGCTAAAGGAATGACTTGTTTGGTTCATGTCAATCGTTCGACTCTTTCGCCCTCAGAACTGCTTCAGGAACTGCTGGTGAACACACACTGAACAAAATTATAAACAACACTTGTTTTTGCCCCCATTTTTCATGAGCTGAACTCAAAGATCTAAGACTTTTTCTATGTACACAAAAGGCCTATTTCTCTCAAATATTGTCCACAAATCTGTCTAAATCAGTGTTAGTGAGCACTTCTCCAGTGCCGAGATCATCCGTCCACCTCACAGGTGTGGGATATCAAGATGCTGATGAGACAGCAGGATTACTGCACAGGTGTGCCTTAGGCTGTCCACAATAAAAGGCCACTCTAAAATGTGATCAGAGGTCAGCTCATGAAAAATGGGGGCAAAAAGAAAAGTGTTGCGTTTATAATTTTGTTCAGTGTGTGTTCACCAACAGTTCCTGAAGCAGTTCTGAGGGCGAAAGAGTCAGAAGTCAAACGATTGACATTCCTTTAGCAGATTTACGTGTTACAACAAGTATCCTATTCCTGACCTCTTATTAATTAATCCGGAAGAATCACATCCCTGTTTATTTTGCGGTGCATTAATGACAAAAGCAGTTTGAAGAATCTGTCTACAGAATGCATGGATTGCCCAATCACAGCCGAGGATCCCCGAGTGTGTGTGATGTCACTCTACCGCTCTGACTTGATGCTGTTCTTCCAGCCAGGCTTCGGCCCAGGCTTCCTCCGGGCTTTGGGCTCCAGTGTCTTGGTCTCTTTCCTCTTGGAAGAACTGATACAGTGGAAAGAATGAGAGAGAGTTCATTTCTCCGTGATTAATCAGCTGAGACGAGATGTCATATCCAGCATGCAGTGACAGGCGGCGTCACTTCAGTTTATATGATCATCTGAGGGTTATTCAGCTATTTCAGGGCCTCATTTATAACCGTCACACACACACACGCTGTGATCTAAAACACACGTGACGGGAGAGTGTGTACGTACGCCTGCGAGTCACTCTGACCCTGCGTACGAACATCAGAGACGAGCAGTTTCACCACACCGATGGAGATCTGACGGAAAACCACTCTAATATTCATAATCATAAACAGTGCATGTTCACAATAACAGGTTAAATAAATAAAAGAATGATTTAAAATATGTTTTACATCTGATAAACACATTTAGATTGACTATGCCGTTCTCATTAATGCAGTTATAAGCACTTCAATTACATGAAATCATTACTGAGAAGTTACAAAAACATGTATATTCTAGTAAATAGTAATGAGTGTGTGCGCTGCTGTTGAACACTCCTGCTGTGTGTGAGTGTGTGTGCTGCTGTTGAACACTCCTGCTGTGTGTGAGTGTGTGCGCTGCTGTTGAACACTCCTGCTGTGTGTGAGTGTGTGTGCTGCTGTTGAACACTTCTGCTGTGTGTGAGTGTGTGTGCTGCTGTTGAACACTCCTGCTGTGTGTGAGTGTGTGTGCTGCTGTTGAACACTCCTGCTGTGTGTGAGTGTGTGTGCTGCTGTTGAACACTCCTGCTGTGTGTGAGTGTGTGTGCTGCTGTTGAACACTCCTGCTGTGTGTGAGTGTGTGCGCTGCTGTTGAACACTTCTGCTGTGTGTGAGTGTGTGTGCTGCTGTTGAACACTTCTGCTGTGTGTGAGTGTGTGTGCTGCTGTTGAACACTTCTGCTGTGTGTGAGTGTGTGCGCTGCTGTTGAACACTCCTGCTGTGTGTGAGTGTGTGTGCTGCTGTTGAACACTTCTGCTGTGTGTGAGTGTGTGTGCTGCTGTTGAACACTTCTGCTGTGTGTGAGTGTGTGTGCTGCTGTTGAACACTTCTGCTGTGTGTGAGTGTGTGTGCTGCTGTTGAACACTTCTGCTGTGTGTGAGTGTGTGTGCTGCTGTTGAACACTCCTGCTGTGTGTGAGTGTGTGCGCTGCTGTTGAACACTCCTGCTGTGTGTGAGTGTGTGCTGCTGTTGAACACTCCTGCTGTGTGTGTGTGTGTGTGCTGCTGTTGAACACTTCTGCTGTGTGTGAGTGTGTGCGCTGCTGTTGAACACTTCTGCTGTGTGTGAGTGTGTGCTGCTGTTGAACACTCCTGCTGTGTGTGTGTGTGTGTGCTGCTGTTGAACACTCCTGCTGTGTGTGAGTGTGTGCTGCTGTTGAACACTCCTGCTGTGTGTGTGTGTGTGTGCTGCTGTTGAACACTTCTGCTGTGTGTGAGTGTGTGCGCTGCTGTTGAACACTTCTGCTGTGTGTGAGTGTGTGTGCTGCTGTTGAACACTCCTGCTGTGTGTGAGTGTGTGCTGCTGTTGAACACTCCTGCTGTGTGTGTGTGTGTGTGCTGCTGTTGAACACTTCTGCTGTGTGTGAGTGTGTGCGCTGCTGTTGAACACTTCTGCTGTGTGTGAGTGTGTGTGCTGCTGTTGAACACTCCTGCTGTGTGTGTGTGTGTGTGCTGCTGTTGAACACTCCTGCTGTGTGTGAGTGTGTGTGCTGCTGTTGAACACTCCTGCTGTGTGTGAGTGTGTGTGCTGCTGTTGAACACTTCTGCTGTGTGTGAGTGTGTGCGCTGCTGTTGAACACTTCTGCTGTGTGTGAGTGTGTGTGCTGCTGTTGAACACTTCTGCTGTGTGTGAGTGTGTGCGCTGCTGTTGAACACTTCTGCTGTGTGTGTGTGTGTGTGCTGCTGTTGAACACTTCTGCTGTGTGTGAGTGTGTGCGCTGCTGTTGAACACTCCTGCTGTGTGTGAGTGTGTGTGCTGCTGTTGAACACTCCTGCTGTGTGTGAGTGTGTGTGCTGCTGTTGAACACTCCTGCTGTGTGTGAGTGTGTGTGCTGCTGTTGAACACTTCTGCTGTGTGTGAGTGTGTGTGCTGCTGTTGAACACTTCTGCTGTGTGTGAGTGTGTGCGCTGCTGTTGAACACTTCTGCTGTGTGTGAGTGTGTGCTGCTGTTGAACACTCCTGCTGTGTGTGAGTGTGTGCGCTGCTGTTGAACACTTCTGCTGTGTGTGAGTGTGTGCTGCTGTTGAACACTTCTGCTGTGTGTGAGTGTGTGCGCTGCTGTTGAACACTCCTGCTGTGTGTGAGTGTGTGCTGCTGTTGAACACTCCTGCTGTGTGTGAGTGTGTGCTGCTGTTGAACACTTCTGCTGTGTGTGAGTGTGTGTGCTGCTGTTGAACACTTCTGCTGTGTGTGAGTGTGTGTGCTGCTGTTGAACACTCCTGCTGTGTGTGAGTGTGTGCTGCTGTTGAACACTCCTGCTGTGTGTGAGTGTGTGTGCTGCTGTTGAACACTTCTGCTGTGTGTGAGTGTGTGCTGCTGTTGAACACTCCTGCTGTGTGTGAGTGTGTGTGCTGCTGTTGAACACTTCTGCTGTGTGTGAGTGTGTGTGCTGCTGTTGAACACTCCTGCTGTGTGTGAGTGTGTGCGCTGCTGTTGAACACTTCTGCTGTGTGTGAGTGTGTGTGCTGCTGTTGAACACTTCTGCTGTGTGTGAGTGTGTGTGCTGCTGTTGAACACTTCTGCTGTGTGTGAGTGTGTGTGCTGCTGTTGAACACTCCTGCTGTGTGTGAGTGTGTGTGCTGCTGTTGAACACTCCTGCTGTGTGTGAGTGTGTGTGCTGCTGTTGAACACTTCTGCTGTGTGTGAGTGTGTGCGCTGCTGTTGAACACTTCTGCTGTGTGTGAGTGTGTGCGCTGCTGTTGAACACTTCTGCTGTGTGTGAGTGTGTGTGCTGCTGTTGAACACTTCTGCTGTGTGTGAGTGTGTGCGCTGCTGTTGAACACTTCTGCTGTGTGTGAGTGTGTGTGCTGCTGTTGAACACTCTGCTGTGTGTGAGTGTGTGTGCTGCTGTTGAACACTTCTGCTGTGTGTGAGTGTGTGTGCTGCTGTTGAACACTCCTGCTGTGTGTGAGTGTGTGCTGCTGTTGAACACTCCTGCTGTGTGTGAGTGTGTGTGCTGCTGTTGAACACTTCTGCTGTGTGTGAGTGTGTGCGCTGCTGTTGAACACTTCTGCTGTGTGTGAGTGTGTGCTGCTGTTGAACACTCCTGCTGTGTGTGAGTGTGTGTGCTGCTGTTGAACACTTCTGCTGTGTGTGAGTGTGTGTGCTGCTGTTGAACACTTCTGCTGTGTGTGAGTGTGTGTGCTGCTGTTGAACACTCCTGCTGTGTGTGAGTGTGTGTGCTGCTGTTGAACACTTCTGCTGTGTGTGAGTGTGTGCGCTGCTGTTGAACACTTCTGCTGTGTGTGAGTGTGTGCGCTGCTGTTGAACACTTCTGCTGTGTGTGAGTGTGTGCGCTGCTGTTGAACACTCCTGCTGTGTGTGAGTGTGTGTGCTGCTGTTGAACACTTCTGCTGTGTGTGAGTGTGTGTGCTGCTGTTGAACACTTCTGCTGTGTGTGAGTGTGTGCGCTGCTGTTGAACACTTCTGCTGTGTGTGAGTGTGTGCGCTGCTGTTGAACACTCCTGCTGTGTGTGAGTGTGTGCGCTGCTGTTGAACACTCTGCTGTGTGTGAGTGTGTGCGCTGCTGTTGAACACTTCTGCTGTGTGTGAGTGTGTGTGCTGCTGTTGAACACTCCTGCTGTGTGTGAGTGTGTGTGCTGCTGTTGAACACTTCTGCTGTGTGTGAGTGTGTGCGCTGCTGTTGAACACTTCTGCTGTGTGTGAGTGTGTGTGCTGCTGTTGAACACTCCTGCTGTGTGTGAGTGTGTGCGCTGCTGTTGAACACTTCTGCTGTGTGTGAGTGTGTGTGCTGCTGTTGAACACTTCTGCTGTGTGTGAGTGTGTGTGCTGCTGTTGAACACTTCTGCTGTGTGTGAGTGTGTGTGCTGCTGTTGAACACTTCTGCTGTGTGTGAGTGTGTGTGCTGCTGTTGAACACTTCTGCTGTGTGTGAGTGTGTGTGCTGCTGTTGAACACTTCTGCTGTGTGTGAGTGTGTGTGCTGCTGTTGAACACTCCTGCTGTGTGTGAGTGTGTGCGCTGCTGTTGAACACTTCTGCTGTGTGTGAGTGTGTGTGCTGCTGTTGAACACTCCTGCTGTGTGTGAGTGTGTGTGCTGCTGTTGAACACTCTGCTGTGTGTGAGTGTGTGCGCTGCTGTTGAACACTTCTGCTGTGTGTGAGTGTGTGTGCTGCTGTTGAACACTTCTGCTGTGTGTGAGTGTGTGTGCTGCTGTTGAACACTCTGCTGTGTGTGAGTGTGTGTGCTGCTGTTGAACACTTCTGCTGTGTGTGAGTGTGTGTGCTGCTGTTGAACACTTCTGCTGTGTGTGAGTGTGTGTGCTGCTGTTGAACACTCCTGCTGTGTGTGAGTGTGTGTGCTGCTGTTGAACACTCCTGCTGTGTGTGAGTGTGTGTGCTGCTGTTGAACACTCCTGCTGTGTGTGAGTGTGTGTGCTGCTGTTGAACACTCCTGCTGTGTGTGAGTGTGTGTGCTGCTGTTGAACACTCCTGCTGTGTGTGAGTGTGTGCGCTGCTGTTGAACACTTCTGCTGTGTGTGAGTGTGTGTGCTGCTGTTGAACACTCTGCTGTGTGTGAGTGTGTGTGCTGCTGTTGAACACTCCTGCTGTGTGTGAGTGTGTGTGCTGCTGTTGAACACTCCTGCTGTGTGTGAGTGTGTGTGCTGCTGTTGAACACTCCTGCTGTGTGTGAGTGTGTGTGCTGCTGTTGAACACTCCTGCTGTGTGTGAGTGTGTGTGCTGCTGTTGAACACTCTGCTGTGTGTGAGTGTGTGTGCTGCTGTTGAACACTTCTGCTGTGTGTGAGTGTGTGTGCTGCTGTTGAACACTCCTGCTGTGTGTGAGTGTGTGCGCTGCTGTTGAACACTCCTGCTGTGTGTGAGTGTGTGTGCTGCTGTTGAACACTCCTGCTGTGTGTGAGTGTGTGTGCTGCTGTTGAACACTCTGCTGTGTGTGAGTGTGTGTGCTGCTGTTGAACACTTCTGCTGTGTGTGAGTGTGTGCGCTGCTGTTGAACACTCCTGCTGTGTGTGAGTGTGTGTGCTGCTGTTGAACACTCTGCTGTGTGTGAGTGTGTGTGCTGCTGTTGAACACTTCTGCTGTGTGTGAGTGTGTGTGCTGCTGTTGAACACTTCTGCTGTGTGTGAGTGTGTGCGCTGCTGTTGAACACTCCTGCTGTGTGTGAGTGTGTGTGCTGCTGTTGAACACTTCTGCTGTGTGTGAGTGTGTGTGCTGCTGTTGAACACTTCTGCTGTGTGTGAGTGTGTGTGCTGCTGTTGAACACTTCTGCTGTGTGTGAGTGTGTGCTGCTGTTGAACACTCCTGCTGTGTGTGAGTGTGTGTGCTGCTGTTGAACACTTCTGCTGTGTGTGAGTGTGTGTGCTGCTGTTGAACACTTCTGCTGTGTGTGAGTGTGTGCGCTGCTGTTGAACACTTCTGCTGTGTGTGAGTGTGTGCTGCTGTTGAACACTCCTGCTGTGTGTGAGTGTGTGTGCTGCTGTTGAACACTTCTGCTGTGTGTGAGTGTGTGTGCTGCTGTTGAACACTTCTGCTGTGTGTGAGTGTGTGCGCTGCTGTTGAACACTTCTGCTGTGTGTGAGTGTGTGCGCTGCTGTTGAACACTTCTGCTGTGTGTGAGTGTGTGCGCTGCTGTTGAACACTTCTGCTGTGTGTGAGTGTGTGCGCTGCTGTTGAACACTTCTGCTGTGTGTGAGTGTGTGTGCTGCTGTTGAACACTTCTGCTGTGTGTGAGTGTGTGTGCTGCTGTTGAACACTTCTGCTGTGTGTGAGTGTGTGCGCTGCTGTTGAACACTTCTGCTGTGTGTGAGTGTGTGCGCTGCTGTTGAACACTCTGCTGTGTGTGAGTGTGTGTGCTGCTGTTGAACACTCTGCTGTGTGTGAGTGTGTGTGCTGCTGTTGAACACTTCTGCTGTGTGTGAGTGTGTGCGCTGCTGTTGAACACTTCTGCTGTGTGTGAGTGTGTGTGCTGCTGTTGAACACTCCTGCTGTGTGTGAGTGTGTGTGCTGCTGTTGAACACTTCTGCTGTGTGTGAGTGTGTGTGCTGCTGTTGAACACTTCTGCTGTGTGTGAGTGTGTGTGCTGCTGTTGAACACTTCTGCTGTGTGTGAGTGTGTGTGCTGCTGTTGAACACTTCTGCTGTGTGTGAGTGTGTGCTGCTGTTGAACACTCCTGCTGTGTGTGAGTGTGTGTGCTGCTGTTGAACACTTCTGCTGTGTGTGAGTGTGTGTGCTGCTGTTGAACACTTCTGCTGTGTGTGAGTGTGTGTGCTGCTGTTGAACACTTCTGCTGTGTGTGAGTGTGTGTGCTGCTGTTGAACACTTCTGCTGTGTGTGAGTGTGTGCTGCTGTTGAACACTCTGCTGTGTGTGAGTGTGTGTGCTGCTGTTGAACACTTCTGCTGTGTGTGAGTGTGTGTGCTGCTGTTGAACACTCCTGCTGTGTGTGAGTGTGTGTGCTGCTGTTGAACACTTCTGCTGTGTGTGAGTGTGTGTGCTGCTGTTGAACACTCCTGCTGTGTGTGAGTGTGTGTGCTGCTGTTGAACACTCCTGCTGTGTGTGAGTGTGTGTGCTGCTGTTGAACACTCCTGCTGTGTGTGAGTGTGTGCGCTGCTGTTGAACACTCTGCTGTGTGTGAGTGTGTGCGCTGCTGTTGAACACTTCTGCTGTGTGTGAGTGTGTGCGCTGCTGTTGAACACTTCTGCTGTGTGTGAGTGTGTGTGCTGCTGTTGAACACTTCTGCTGTGTGTGAGTGTGTGTGCTGCTGTTGAACACTCCTGCTGTGTGTGAGTGTGTGCGCTGCTGTTGAACACTCCTGCTGTGTGTGAGTGTGTGTGCTGCTGTTGAACACTTCTGCTGTGTGTGAGTGTGTGTGCTGCTGTTGAACACTCCTGCTGTGTGTGAGTGTGTGTGCTGCTGTTGAACACTCCTGCTGTGTGTGAGTGTGTGTGCTGCTGTTGAACACTCTGCTGTGTGTGAGTGTGTGCGCTGCTGTTGAACACTCTGCTGTGTGTGAGTGTGTGCGCTGCTGTTGAACACTTCTGCTGTGTGTGAGTGTGTGCGCTGCTGTTGAACACTTCTGCTGTGTGTGAGTGTGTGTGCTGCTGTTGAACACTTCTGCTGTGTGTGAGTGTGTGCGCTGCTGTTGAACACTCCTGCTGTGTGTGAGTGTGTGCGCTGCTGTTGAACACTCTGCTGTGTGTGAGTGTGTGCGCTGCTGTTGAACACTCCTGCTGTGTGTGAGTGTGTGTGCTGCTGTTGAACACTTCTGCTGTGTGTGAGTGTGTGCGCTGCTGTTGAACACTCCTGCTGTGTGTGAGGGTGTGTGCTGCTGTTGAACACTCCTGCTGTGTGTGAGTGTGTGTGCTGCTGTTGAACACTCTGCTGTGTGTGAGTGTGTGTGCTGCTGTTGAACACTCTGCTGTGTGTGAGTGTGTGTGCTGCTGTTGAACACTCTGCTGTGTGTGAGTGTGTGTGCTGCTGTTGAACACTCTGCTGTGTGTGAGTGTGTGTGCTGCTGTTGAACACTCCTGCTGTGTGTGAGTGTGTGCGCTGCTGTTGAACACTCCTGCTGTGTGTGAGTGTGTGCGCTGCTGTTGAACACTCCTGCTGTG
>JARWKJ010000090.1:50000-51417 GCA_029959095.1 Rhinichthys osculus | reverse complement strand
CTTTAGGGTCTAAATGAAAAGTTTGTAATATACTTTAATTAAAAATTCTCATTAGTATTGTAAGAAAACACTAATACCTGGTCAAAAACAGCTCTGTTTTCAGCACGCCGTTTCAGTGCATGTGCCTTTAAATGATAATGAGCTCCGCTGACTCCGCCCCTCTGTTCTGCGGGCGCTTTGACACAACGCACGAGTGTTGCCTTGACAACAGTTGAGGGTATATTTTGGAGAGAGAATGGCAGCGAGTCTCTGAGGACACATCTGTGCAACCGTATCAGTTTGAACCGGAGTCGCACCCGGAACAAGATGGCGGCCGCAAAGAAGATCGACAGTTAAGGCTCGAACAGGACGTTTCTGATTGGTTGGTTAACCTAATGTCACTTTGATCTTTCTTTGTGTACTGGCAGGGTAACGTTAGAGTAACTTAGTGAGATGTACGAACGAACATTATATGTTTACTGATGTAAGTTATACGTACTCAGTTTCACAATAACCATAACGCGTTGTTCATTATAAACGTGGGATTATGAAATACATTGAGAACGTCGTATAGAAAACATGCCGTAATGTAACGTTACCCTGAGTGTAAACCTTGGACGCATTCATCGTGAAGCGTGCAAGCGATTTGCAAACATCAATATAAAGGTTAATAAACTTTACACTCACTTCTTCTGGAGGTTCAGCAGGAACACGATCCTTTTTTCAGGAGCAGCTTCTTAGCAAAACCAGCTTTATACTGACCCTCGTTTATAAAGCGGTCTGGTGTGAGAAATGATTCGGCAAACATGAGAGCATTGACGTTGCTCGTGGGGAATATTCCCTTCGAAAACAAACTCAGCCACTGCGTCTTCAGCGGTTCGGATTTAGGAACATTAAAATGACTGTTCGTTATTACACCCAAGAACAGAACACCACAATCACTTAGAGCCATTCTGCTCATAGACAGTGCTCCAGCATATCAACAATGGCGGACTATGATTGACAGCTCTCACGAGCGAGGGCGGGTCTGTGTTGAAACGCTGCTGTCAATCAACACTCGTGGGAGGGGCTTCCATTTTAGTGACGTCACACGCTCGAACGGCTCGATTTGAGGCAGGTATGGAAGCAAATAAGAGACATAACTATTTGAAATTTAACAGCCACTGAATACTTCGTTTTGAAATATTTTATTTAGAAAAAAATTTATCTGAATTTATTTGCTCTGAATTCACCCCTTTGAAATTATTTTACTTTGGAAACCATGCATCTGAATTTATTTGTTTCGAATTTACCTCTGGCATTTAAATAGGCCTATGAAAATTCTAGATTTCCATTTTAAAAACCTGAATTTCGATGAATATTTTTCAATGCTCACAAATTCAGATACAAAAAAAAAAATCAACTTACAGAATTTCAGAAAAATAGATTCAGGTTGATC
>JARWKJ010000090.1:17500-45000 GCA_029959095.1 Rhinichthys osculus | reverse complement strand
GTGGGTAATGCACACCGGACCGGAGCAGTGCACTGTGGGTAATGCACACCGGACCGCAGCAGTGCACTGTGGGTAATGCACACCGGACCGCAGCAGTGCACTGTGGGTAATGCACACCGGACCGCAGCAGTGCATTGTGGGTAATGCACACCGGACCGGAGAAGTGCATTGTGGGTAATGCACACCGGACCGGAGAAGTGCATTGTGGGTAAGAGCCTCGACTGCAGGCCTGCGATATATAATGCATAAAAAAGACTTTTAATATAAAGTTAAACTGGACTCGTCAAAATAATGTCAACGTGAACAAATTACATCCGAAATATATGTATATTAAATAACAAAATTAAGATATATTGGTATGTTGTAAGAAAATGAGATAAGAATCAAAATAGGATAAGATAATAAAATAAAATATGATACATGCGATTGCTATGATGATAAAGACAAAATAAAATAAAATGTTAAAAAAAGTAAGTTCAGGATAAAAATTAAGTAAATGAATAAAATAATCTAATTAAATAAAAAACATTTATATAATGATATTATATTACAATGAAAATTAAATAAAATATAAATAAAAAAAAATAAATAAAAAATGTGATTATGATATGATAATAAGATGCAACTAGACAAAATAAAACAAAACTGTAATAAGTTCAGGATAAAAATTGGATAAATGAATCAAATAAAAATACCTTCCCTAATTATTGATTCTGGAAATAAAAAAAAATTATAAACTGGAAGATTTTGTCCCGTGATGTCATCGCTGTTTGTTTGTGTAAAGCAAGTGATTCACAAATGTTTTTCTCAGCCGAACCTGACAAATAAATATGAATAAAATAAAAAATATTTTCAACTGAGATATTAAAATAAAATTTTCTATTTATTTTTTCACGCTGTTACAGTTTGAGGGATGTATTTTCTCCCGTTTGATTTATGATTTATGATATAATCTGGCTAGATGCGTAAGTGATGTAATCAGATTTGTAATTAGATAATATTGCGTTTTAAAATACTCTTAAGTTACTTTTTTATTGATTACATATTTTCATATCCAGTGACCTTCCCTAATTATTGATTCTGGAAATTTTACACAAAAAATTAAGTAAAACTGGAAGACTTGCTATTTTCATGTTTGTTCAGGTAACGCAGGGATTTTTTCAACCGAAAGTCTTTGAGCTAAAATGCTTTCACTTGAGATATTAAAATTAATATTTTCATAATTTAACAACACATTTGCATGTTCATGGTTTTCTTATGGTCACATGACATTCAGGTCGACACATAAAATATTTCATCTTTTTTAGTTTTCAAGTTTTTTATTTAGTTTAATTTTAATTTAGTTTAGTTTAGTTTGATTTAAAACAATTTTTTTATTAATTATTACATATTAAATGAATTAATTATTAGCTTCAACTCACAAACCACAGTTTTGGGAAACCCTCATAATATATACACGTATAACCTAGGGATGCAACGATTACAGATTTTGTAAGTACGATTATTGTCTGAGAAATAATCACGGTTTAACGATTATCACGATTATTATGCATCAATTAATTTCACAACACTACTAATGTATAATATCACATGAACACTCAACACTAGATTGTAATGTGTTATTTATTGCTGCCACAACACAGTACAAAATTATAAAATGGCAAACAATAATCAATCTCTTCCTTTGGAATTAAAGAGAAGTGCTTTGTAAACATCCAGCATTTTTCTTTTAAAAATAACAAATTAAGTCAAAGGCTGCAGGGCTCTTTGATTGAAACAGATCACAAAATTATTAAGTTTTTAGTTTGTTCTAAATTTATTTTCAACCTGAGGTAGAAAACTTGAAAACATGAAAACAATATCTTGTTGGTATTTGACATACAAACATAAATAATACTAATAAATCCCAATGAAAATAAGAATAAACAAAGTATTTGGCTCTATTGAATTAAATGCAAGCTAAATATTAGGCCTATGTATTTCTTTTAAAAGAAAAAAAATATAGTCCAAATGTTATCCACCAATACTTATTTTAATACTCTTTTTTAAATTATTAATCCAAATTTTACATGTGCCTTTAGAAAATCATCTATTATAATCTCATTATTTTGGTTTGTTTGTTTGAAGTTTAAGTAAAAATTATAGAAAGAAACTGAGAACATCTCTCATGCAGTGTTATTAATAACTGAAATGCAGTTAATTGGTAGTCCTAGAAGTCTACACGGCCCTGATCTTGTGTTAGTGTTTTATACCGGGCATATTAAAACTACAAAGCCTAACATTTAGGCTACTCAACACAGACAGGAGAAAGCAATATTAAGTTAAATGTTCACTGACTGAAACTCTTGAGAGCACGTCACATTCTGTTTTCCACAGACTTGCGTAACCAAAATATTCCGCTGTTTTTTTGTTATTGTTTTTTTTTTTACGAAAGCTGAAAGTTGTACGCCGCGTTCTCCTTTTTCCAAAGCGCTAGGGCGGTTGCGCTCCGGAGGCGTCTGTCGTTGCTCTGTTAGTTCTTGTCACTTGACCCACGGTGCCCTTGCGGCATAATGAAAAGTTGAGATGTTTTTATCTCGATGCGGCGCGGGCGCGCTTGGAAAAAACGACCGCGTCGCTTCCATTATGAGCACGCATACCGTGCGCCTACATTTGAAATAACGAACTTGAGCGCGCAAAAGACGCGATATGTGAACACGCACTTAAGGTGTTTTTTCGGTGGAAATCGAGCGTCGCTGCTTAGTCCCTCTGCCATGGTGGTTGACGAGCACGGCACTTTAAGCTGGTGCACCGCTGGTGTAACTTTGTTTTCGTTTTGTGTTAGGTGCAAAAGTTCCGTACTTTGCAGAACACTCGGTGTAGCATAGTCTTTACGATTAATTAACCGTGACGTTTTAAAGCGCGGTTAATTGTGAAATCCGGTAATCGCTGCATCCCTAGTATAACCACACGAGACCTGCAGAGACGCCCGTGAGGACCAGCATCCACATATCCAGAGCCGGATGAAACCGGATCGCCTGAGACCGCTTACCCAGAGTGCACTGCTCCGGTGCGGTGTGCATTACCCACAGTGCACTGCTGTTCCGTCGGGTTATCCGGCTCTTCCATTAATACTGTCCCGCCGCTGGACCGGCACTTACAGCCATAACTCACGGGACGGCCCGCGCCACGACGAGCTTCATTTAGGAAATGCTGATTAGTCACACACACACACACACATGCCCCAGGACTGCTTTATTTTTGATGGTAAAACCTCTGGGCTGTCAATCAAATGAGCAAATGTAAGTGATGTCATTGAGATGATTGACAGACTGACAGATTATTGATGAAGTCGCTGGAGAAACCGAAGCGTGTTCTGATCATATTTACTGAAGATTGTGGATTACTAACGAGTTTTAGTCCGTTAATACTTACAAACTACACAAGGAACATAGTTAGCAACATAATCTGTTGGATTAGGTATTTTAGGTGACATATTCAGACTATTATGGTCACTTATGGCATAACTCGTTCGTCACATAGATTTGAAAATAAAAGATTTCCCAAACTGGGGTTTGTTAGTTGATGAAAAGTTAGTAATTAATTCAGTCATGACCATGTAAAATTAAAATGAATCATTTTAAATTAAAATAAATAATTCAACATTCAAAAAATTATAAATAAATAAATAAATAAAAATTAAACTGAGGGTTTGTGAGTTGGTGAAAAGTTAAATATGAATTCAGTCATAATGTCATAATTATAATTAAATTAATTAACAAAACAAAACTAGGCTAATAATTCATGAATTCATAATATAAAATTTAAATAAATTATTTTAAATCAAACAAAGCTAAACTAAACTAAATAAAAATAAAATAAAATAAAATAAATCAATAGGGTTTCCCAAACTGGGGTTTGGGATTAATAATTAATTCAGTCATAACAATTTAAAATTAAAATATATATAATTTATAATTAATTAATTTAATTAATAATAGATAAAACAATTATACAATATATAAAACAATATATATATATATATATATATTATTAAACTGTGGTTTGTGAGTTGAAGCTAATAATTAATTCATTTAATATGTAATAAATAATAAAAACATTTTTTTAAATCAAACTAAAATTAATTAAAATTAAACAAAATAAAAAACTTGAAAACTAAAAAAGATTAAATATTTTATGTGTCGACCTGAATGTCATGTGACCATAAGAAAACCATGAACATGCAAATGTGTTGTTAAATTATGAAAATATTAATTTTAATATCTCAAGTGAAAGCATTTTAGCTCAAAGACTGTCGGTTGAAAAAATCCCTGCGTTACATGAACAAACATGAAAATAGCAAGTCTTCCAGTTTTACTTAATTTTATTGTAAAATTTCCAGAATCAATAATTAGGGAAGGTCACTGGATATGAAAATATGTAATCAATAAAAAAGTAACTTAAGAGTATTTTAAAACGCAATATTATCTAATTATAAATCTGATTACATCACTTACGCATCTAGCCAGATTATATCATAAATCATAAATCAAACGGGAGAAAATACATCCCTCAAACTGTAACAGCGTGAAATAAATGATTGAAAATTTAATTTTAATATCTCAGTTGTAAATATTTCTATAATATTAAAATATTATTATATATTCATATTTATTTGTCAGGTTCGGCTGAGAAAAACGTTTGTGAATCACTTTACACGAACAAAAATTAACAAACAGCGATGACATCACGGGAAAAAATCTTCCAGTTTATAAATTTTTTTTAATTTCCAGAATCAATAATTAGGGAAGGTCACTGGATATGAAAACATGCAATCATGTAATCAATGAAAAAAGTAACAGAGTATTTTAAAACCTGCTTTCTTTTGTAATCTGATTACGTCACTCAGATCGCATCTGGCCAGATTATATCATAAATCATAAATCTCAGGTGTGAAAACACATCCCTCAAACTGTAACAGCGCGAAACACACACGCGAGCAGAGGCTAAAAGCGTCCGGGACATCGGTCCAAACACTCGGTCCCGTCCCGGTTAATAGGATTCCTGTAGGGAACAGATGGATGGCGAATCCGGGCGGTTTCATCTACTAAAAGTCGACATAAATCACGGATGAAGCCGAGGTTATCGCCAGCCTGAGGAACCTGCATTAAAGCATTAGTGAAATTAATTCATCTTTCATAAGAGGTTCGAGCCGTATCTGTGATCTACGATAACAACCAATTTCTCAGTACTGAGCGCGCACGTGTGTGTGTGTGTGTGTGTGTGTGAGAAAGCCCTTGATAGACTACACAAATCTGCTGCTTTAAACGGGCTAACATTATGAGGAGTGATGCTCTCCTGAGAGTCGCACGAGATTCATGAGACGAACATAAATCAATACGCAAACTTTTCTCCTTCTGTTTTGCGTCTGAACGCCGGTTGTTGGTGTGTCGCGTGTGTGTAGACGTGATCGTTTTCTCGTCGTGTGGAGATGCGGCTCGCACCGGAGATAAAGTGGAGCGCAGTGTAAATCTGTATCAGCGCGTGAAAGAAAAGCTGTTTCTGCATATATTTACTGTTTCTCTGAGGAACTGAAGCAGAGAGAGAGAGAGAGAGAGAGAGAGATACACATGCTTTATTAATACATCAGCCCTACTGTCACACACACACACAGGCTCACTCACACACACACACACACAGGCTCACTCACTCACACACATGCGCACACATACACACACACACACACACACGCGCGCACACACACACACACACGCGCACGCACACGCACACACACACACACAAACATGCACGCACACACACACACACACGCACGCACACGTACACACAGCTACGCGCACACACACACACACACACACACACACACACACACACACCTGATCATCTGAATTCTGTAATTCACTCTTACTGTAGAAACAGGATCAGGACATCCATAAACTAAATGATAATTACTCCAATATTCCATTAATTTCCAAGATATAAACACCTTTAAAAAAACTTTTTAAAAAACAGTTAAATATAATTGTATGTAACTTTTGAAGGTAACTTTTGAAACATCTTTTCATATTATTTCTGAATTTATTTTTTATTCATATAAAAAGTATTTTAAATGAATATTAAAATAAAGCAAAAAAACAATGTCATAAAAAAATATATATATATATACCCTGCTCCTGGGTCATGTGACGCAGCAGAACGGTCATGTGACGCAGCAGCAGAACGGTCATGTGACGCAGCAGCAGAACGGTTATGTGACGCAGCAGCAGAACGGTCATGTGACTCAGCAGCAGAACGGTCATGTGACGCAGCAGCAGAACGGTCATGTGACTCAGGAGCAGAACGGTTATGTGACGCAGCAGCAGAACGGTCATGTGACTCAGCAGCAGAACGGTCATGTGACGCAGCAGCAGAACGGTCATGTGGCACAGCAGCAGAACGGTAATGACGCAGCAGCAGAACGGTCATGTGACTCAGGAGCAGAACGGTCATGTGACGCAGCAGCAGAACGGTCATGTGACACAGCAGCAGACCGGTCATGTGACGCAGCAGTAGACCGGTCATGTGACGCAGCAGCAGAACGGTCATGTGACGCAGCAGCAGAACGGTCATGTGACTCAGGAGCAGAACGGTCATGTGACGCAGCAGCAGAACGGTCATGTGACGCAGCAGCAGAACGGTCATGTGACTCAGGAGCAGAATGGTCATGTGACGCAGCAGCAGAACGGTCATGTGACTCAGGAGCAGAACGGTCATGTGACGCAGCAGCAGAACGGTCATGTGACACAGCAGCAGGAGAACGGTCATGTGACACAGCAGCAGGAGAACGATCATGTGACGCAGCAGCAGGAGAACGATCATGTGACGCAGCAGCAGGAGAACGGTCATGTGACGCAGCAGCAGAACGGTCATGTGACGCAGCAGCAGAACGGTCATGTGACGCAGCAGCAGAACGGTCTTGTGACGCAGCAGCAGAACGGTCATGTGACACAGCAGCAGAACGGTCATGTGACGCAGCAGCAGGAGAACGGTCATGTCACGCAGCAGCAAAACGGTCATGTGACGCAGCAGCAGAACGGTCATGTGACGCAGCAGCAGAACGGTCATGTGACTCAGGAGCAGAATGGTCATGTGACGCAGCAGCAGAATGGTCATGTGACTCAGGAGCAGAACGGTCATGTGACGCAGCAGCAGAACGGTCATGTGACGCAGCAGCAGAACGGTCATGTGACGCAGCAGCAGACCGGTCATGTGACGCAGCAGCAGAACGGTCATGTGACGCAGCAGCAGAACGGTCATGTGACGCAGCAGCAGAACGGTCATGTGACGCAGCAGCAGAACGGTCAGGTGAGCCCGGAGCAGCAGAACTGTCATGTGACGCAGCAGCAAAACAGTCGTGACGCAGCAGTAGAACGGTCATGTGATGCAGCAGCAGAACGGTCATGTGACGCAGCAGCAGAACGGTCATGTGACGCAGCAGCAGAACGGTCATGTGACGCAGCAGCAGAACGGTCATGTGACCCAGCAGCAGAACGGTCATGTGACCCAGCAGCAGAACGGTCAGGTGAGCCCGGAGCAGCAGAACGGTCATGTGACCCAGCAGAAGAAGGGTCATGTGACGCAGCAACAGAACGGTCATGTGACCCAGCAGCAGGAGAACGGTCATGTGACCCAGCAGAAGAAGGGTCATGTGACGCAGCAGCAGAACGGTCATGTGACCCAGCAGCAGAACGGTCATGTGACCAAGCAGAAGAAGGGTCATGTGACACAGCAGCAGACCGGTCATGTGACGCAGCAGGAGAACGGTCATGTGGCGCAGCAGCAGAACGGTCATGTGACGCAGCAGCAGAATGGTCGTGTGACGCAGCAGCAGAACGGTCATGTGACACAGCAGCAGGAGAACGGTCATGTGACGCAGCAGCAGAACGGTCATGTGACGCAGCAGCAGAACGGTCATGCGACGCAGCAGCAGAACGGTCATGTGACGCAGCAGCAGAACGGTCATGTGACGCAGCAGCAGAATGGTCATGTGACGCAGCAGCAGAATGGTCATGTGACGCAGCAGCAGAACGGTCATGTGACTCACCTCCGGGAAATAGTCCTGAGGAAACTTCTCCTTCTCCAGTGAGGCTGAGCTCAGAGCGTCACAGTGGATCTCCTTCCCGAACACCTTCTTGAACTTCTTGGCTGAAACACAACACAAGCTGATCATCATGTGAACATGCAGACACACTCATTAGAGTACGAGCTCATTAGAGTACGAGCTAATTAGAGTACGAGCTCATTAGAGTAGGACCTCATTAGAGTACGAGCTCAGGGCAACTGCGCCACCTACTGCTGAAACACAGAAATGAGGAATCAATCCTGACAATCCAGTGAGGAATGATAAGTTTCTCTTATATCTGATGATATTTTTGCATTTACAGTGAAGCATTCACAGTCTTCAAAACTCAACGTATAATGCAAAACCACAGGAAAAAAGGAAAAAAGTGTGTATATATACGCACATATACATATATACTTGAATTTACTTTTGAGTTTTTGCATAATTCTCATTGTCATTTTTTAACTATAAAAATTATAATTTTTTTACATTTATATCAGCATAAATATAAAACAAATATAAAACTAAAGGAAAAAGAAAAAATAATACTGTGCGTAATTGCATAAAAAAAAATATATATATAAATTATATTTGCATGAATATGTAAGTATATTTTACTTAAAAATGTGTTATATATATATACACACACTTAATTTTACCTTTTAGTTTATGCTACAATACTTATCATTTTTTAATAATTTTTTTAAAAATAATTATATATTTTATATATATCTATATATATATATATATATATAAAATAAAATTGTATATATTTTTTACATTTATATCAGCATAAATTAAACAAATATAAAACTAAGGGAAAAGGAAAAAATAATGCTGTGTAATTGCATTAAAATGATTATCCATTTATAATCTAATTTGTATTAATATAAATGTAATTCCCATTACAGTAATACAGTGAAAGTATATTTTACTTTTTAACCTCTTTCAGTTATAAATATAAATTAAACCATGATGTACAAATCCTTGAAATTGCTTTAAATGTTTCCAGTCTTAAAGGTGTAATCTGCTGTTTAGTCGAGTGGTTCTGAGGGGAGGTTTGATGAAGAGTGTGATCACGGGTCTGAGCCGGTCAGGCTAATGCTAATGCTGACACCGGTGTAATGGCAGTGGCTTTAATTAGTGTGACCGTCGGGACACGCGACCTCTGACCCCTACCGCTGATGAGGTCACCGCTGCTAACTGTCCAATAGCTTGAGTGCACTATTACCACAGCCTGAAATCTCATGAATTAAATCCTAATATTAATAAGCATTACTGTTTCCTATCGGCAACTCCGTCTTAGCATGTTTTATAGCTTCTGGAACAACCTTGACCGCTGGTTTTGATGGGATTGATTAAAGAGACACACGTACCTTTGAAATCAAACTGTTGGATGTTTTTCAAGGATTCATGGAGGAAGTAGCAACACCCAAGAGCCTGAAACACACACACACACACACACACACACAGAGAGAGAGAGAGAGTTCGTATCACACAATAACATCTCAAAGCAGCGCTGGGTTTCTGATCTCTGGTCTGTGTATTCAGAGCCCAAAAAAGGTGCAATTTTTTATTGTTTTTTAATTATAATTCGTGCTGGGCAACGATTAATCACATGCAAAATAAAAGTTTGTGTTTATGTGTGCTGTGTATAATTATTTTGTATATATAAATGCACACACATGCATGCACACATTTAAGAAAAAGGTGTTATTTATATATATATATATATATTTATATAAAAAAAATTATGCATTAAAATATTATATAATATGCATTAAAATTATGCATTAAAATATGTATAATATTTCTAAAATATATACATGCATGTGTGTTTTTATATATACAACATAATTATACACAGCACACACACATATATTATGTAAACACACACTGTTATTTTAGATGCGATTAATCGTTGCCCAGCACTAGTTTATAATGTATATAATAGACAATAACACCTGATTAGATTTATAGAAGCTTTTACTGTAATGCATCTAATAAAGTAGACTCAAAGAGTTGATTTAATTAAATATGCATATACACCATATAGTGTGTACAGTAACATTCATAAAAATGCAATTACAGCAAAAACATGTCAACCAACATCATATTAATCAATGTAATATAATAGTCTTATATGAAATTATATATATTTCTCCACCAAAGCTGCTTTTATTTGATGAAAAATACAGTAAAAACAGTGAAATATTATTGTAATGTAAATCATCTGTTCTCTATGTGAATATACAGTAAAGTGTAATTTATTCCTGTGATCAAAGCTGTATTTTCAGCATCATTACTCCAGTCTTCAGTGTCACATGATCCTTCAGAAATCACTCTAATATGAGGATCTGATGATCAAGACACATTTATGATTATGTTGTGCTGCCTTATGTTTTTGTTTTTCTTATTAAGACGCCGCACACACTATGATGCACGACTTCTCAAACACATCTAAAATATGAACTTTTAAGGTCAATAATGGATGAGTTTCAGTGAAAGCAGGTGTGATTTCATAAGTTCACGTGTTTATGTATAACCCAACCCCACAAAAGCACAAAAAAAATCATCTTATGAATATGAAGAAAGGCTTGATTTTCCACGACTCTTTTCTTATGTAACGAGTTCACGGCGCTCAAATATAACATGTAAATTATAGCGGGAGCCGATTCCGTCAAAGCGCTCGATCTGAGCCGCTCAAAAGCAGTCAGAGTTTAGCATGACCAAAGATTTACTTCAATAGGATTATATTCTTAATTTTTACTGAACAATCAGACAGTTTCGGTGTCTGTCCACGGACAAACCCAGAACCGCAAGGCGCCGGGGATTTGATGCGGTTCACAGTTCACTAACTGCTTTTCTCAAGGGCTTTCGCACCTCCAGTCCTCAAGTTGGCCTAAAAAAGAGCAAAACCTGCCCAAAACTGTGAGCTAATGCTCTCAATAGTGGCGTAAAGCCCACGTCCCAGACGAGGAGAATACAGTTAAAGACACAATAGAAGTGAATGGCCATCTGACGCTCTCAGGTTCTCTCTGCTTCACTGATCCTCACACACACACGAAAGAGCAAAACCAACACTCGCCAAGATCCCAGCGCGAGCGAGCGAAGCCGTTACACGCCAGTCCTCTGGCGACTCTATTAGGAGACGCGGCTGAGAACACGCTGCAACCGCTTATATATGTAATATTTATATTGATATATCATATAAATTATGCATGCAAATATTGTATTTAATGCATTAAAATATGTATAATATTTCTAAAATATATACATGCATATGTGTTTTTATATATACAGGTGAAACTAGAAAAATTTGAATATCGTGCATTTATTTCAGTAATTCAACTTAAAATGTGAAACTAATATATTATATAGACTCATTACATGCAAAGTGAGATATTTCAAGCCTTTATTTGTTATAATTTTAATGATTATGGCGTACAGATATGAAAACCTTTTCACAATATTCTAATTTTGAATTTGAGGTTTTCATAAGCTGTAAACCGTAATCATCACAATTATAACAAATATAGGCTTGAAATATCTCACTTTGCATGTAATGAGTCTATATAATAAATTAGTTTCAGCTTTTAAGTTGAATTACTGAAATAAATGCACGATATTCTAATATTTCGAATTTCACCTGTACAACATAATTATACACAGCACACACACATATATTATGTAAACACACACTTTAATTTGATTAATCGTTACCTAGCACTAGTTTATAATGTGTATAGACAATAACACCTGATTTGATTTATAGAAGCTGTAATGCATCTAATAAAGTAGATGTAAAGTAGATTAAATATGCATATACACCATATAGTGTGTACAGTAACATTCATAAATATGCAATTACAGCAAAACGTGTCAACCAACATAATATCAATCAATGTAATATAATAGTCTTATATGAAATTATATATATTTCTCTCTCTTCTGCTCACAAAGGCTGCATCTGTTTGGTCAAAAATACTGTAAAGATTGTGAAATATTATTCCAGTGTTTTCTATGTGAATATACAGTAAAGTGTAATTTATTCCTGTGATCAAAGCTGTATTTTCAGCATCATTACTCCAGTCTTCAGTGTCACATGATCCTTCAGAAATCACTCTAATATGAGGATCTGATGCTCAAGAAACATTTATGATTATTATCAGTGTTGAGAACAGTTTCATATTTTTGTGGAAATTGTGATACATTTTATTTTTCAGGATTCTTTGATGAATTGAAACAGCAATAGAATTATTTTTTACATTATAAATGTCACTTTTGATCAATTTAAAGCACCTTTACTGAATAAGACTGTTTGGTTACACTTTATTTTAAGGTGTCACTGTTACAGTGTAATTATATATTTAAGTTCTGAGTAATATTAAGTAACTACATGTGCTGACTATAGGGTTAGGGTAGGTTGAGGGTTAGTTGTGTGTAATTTACAGTTATTACTATGGTACATGTAACCTATGTAACCAAAAAATAAATAAAAAACATTTATTTGATTTATGTTTTTGTTATGTTTGGTTTCTCACTTCCCAGTGAGTGAATAATGAAACTAGGAAAATAGGTCTTAGGAAACTAGGGAAAGTTAACTTAGGAAAATGAAAAAATTTCATTATACAGCAATTTTTTTTTGTTCAGTTACGATGTTCAAAGCATAAAATGGGGGGAAAAAGTAAAATATATATATATGCAAAAAAAATCAGTATACTGTTTATTTTCCAATTTTGTCAAAACAAAATGTTTTCATAAATCATGTTTTCAGATATAATGTTTTTGTAATGTTTGACAAATGTTGATATTAAAAGTTTACAGTTTGTATCTAAATCTTTGTTGTTTTTCATAGTGTGATTTTTGAGGAATTGTATTGAATCCAATTAGGGTCAATTTGACCCGGTCCATAAGGGGTGTACACAGAAATCGAACAGAACACAAGGGTTAAGAGTTTCCCTTAAATATCCAATTTTCCCTTCAGTAATCTCTTAAAAACGATAAGTGTTGCATAAACCCTTAACTGTCATTTATAAGTATAATGTAAGGTTTGGAAAACTTCAGCTAAAGTGTTGCAGAGCGAGCAGGTTCAGTCCAAGTCTTCAAACGAGACGCGATCGACCGCTTTATATGATAAACAAATACAAATTTAGCATTTTTTTCACATATAATCAAAACACATCTTATCCACATGAAGCGCTGCGCGGATTATGGGTGTAACCTCCGTTAAGCTGTAAACAATCAGTGAAAGGCTCGCTCTATGAACGCAATACGTTAAAAAAGTGTCACAATGAGATTACATTAATCGACTCACCCTTCAACAATCGAACATTAAAAGGACATTTAAGGGCACACTGTGGAACTTTTCAACATTTATAATATATTACCAAAACC
The DNA here is from genome assembly GCA_029959095.1 of Rhinichthys osculus. Taxonomy (NCBI): domain Eukaryota; kingdom Metazoa; phylum Chordata; class Actinopteri; order Cypriniformes; family Leuciscidae; genus Rhinichthys; species Rhinichthys osculus. The sequence continues at coordinate 31,505 of JARWKJ010000090.1, read as the reverse complement.
CATTGAGATGGTACATCGACTTACAATAGGTTGAATGACACGTCTGCCGTAGCCTGAAGGTGTCTGTATCGCTTTTCCTAGCACTATGTAACTTCGGGTTTCGGGTAGGAACCCGAGCACAAAAAGAACTACAAAATTCGACCGCTTTACGGCATATGTCACTTCCCCAAATTCGAACGTGAGAGCTCAACCTGAGCTCAACTCGCGTTTTCCATATATTGGCCCCGATCGCGTTCCATAGTATGCCGGCGTCTGTATGTTGTCGTCATGGCTGAATCAACAGCTACTCGGAAGAAAGCGAAGAAAGCAAAGATTTTGTCAGAGGAGACCAAAAAAAGAAAAAGGGAGAGTTTAAAATAAACATCGGCATAAAAGTGTATATATAATGTAATATTTACTGCGAATTCGTGTAAAAAAACTGATATAAGTTACAACATACTGCCGTATACAAACGTAAATGTTTTTTTTTCCTTTCAGCTCATATATGTTTGTATTTGTGTAAAAGGAAAAACAAACTGAAGACTACAAATAACGGAAATATGTAGTGAGTTATATCAGTTTTGTTACACGATTTCCCGACTACTCGATTTCATCTCCAACCCATTGCAAAGAGATCCTGAAGGAAGACGTTAATTGTTTGCTTCAGGTGTGTTTGATTAGGGTTGGAGATGAACTGTGCAGGACAGACGATCGGCAGGAGCAGGATTGGGCAACCCTTGTCAATGCAACTTACCTGATCAGACATTGTTTTCTTTATAGGATTTATATTATTAATCTTATATTAATATTATTATTTTGGTCAGTAGTGAATCGATTAACTTTCTCCAACATACAAATCAAATGCCGTCTGCACACACATGAAGACACGGGAGGTTGACTTTTGCGACAATGCTGCGCCGCTTGTGGCCACTAGGGGCACTAGACGTGAAAATTACAGGTGGAGCGCACCCTAGTGGCCAAAAATTCCACAGTGTGCCTTTAAAAGTGTAAAAGCATCAACAGGGTACTTTCAACGGACCGAATAACCCCAAAAGCGCGAGTCTTTGGTTAAATATCACAGTAGTGGTCTAAAATCTGTATTCGCAACATGACATCTTGACTTTGCGTAAACATACACGCCACTTTCTAGTCAAGTGGCGTGTTATCTATACGCATTTTGAGCTATCCGCGTGTGTGTCCACGCCGAAAAGAACCGTCATCTTTTGCGTGTATGTCTACGCCGTTAAACGTCCGAGCGAAACGAAGCAAAATGTAGATCTACATCTGTGGAGCAATATTTTTTTCCCTAGGATGGTAGGAGAAGACTCATAAATGGTATTAACCCCAGTGACGGGTAGGGACAGGGTTGGGGTAGGTCATATATTTATATATACAGTAATGTAACGTTAAGTCAAAGGCGTTGATAAACACGCTGAAAAGCGATTATGCGTGTTGATAGCACGCCAAAAATGGAAATACGAATTGGCGTGTCATACATACGCCATTTCATGAGATCAGTCTGGTATTCTTATGTTGCCTTAATCAAAAATGTTCATTAACTTCAGTGATACTATTTCAAAGTGATTTCCGTCATTTTCACAGATTATAAATTGCATTTACCTGTGCAAACAAACCTGGAAAGAGACGTGAGGATAACGAGAGATTCTTCGTCCATTCCAGTAAATTATTAATGGAATATATCGAAAAATTAAATTCGGGAGAACAGACCACAAATGTGCAGTATATGTTATCCTTTTTTCACACTTTTACAGCGGATTGCAAAGGGAAAAAAGAAAATAATCATGAGGGAAAGAAAGCAGCGACTGAAAAGAGCTTTGACACTTGACAGCTCATCCAGCCAAACTTATGATTTGAAATTATTCGTTTCAGCCTTTTTGAATAGAAGTTCCCCAAAGCGGAAGTGCATCCCATAATTCAAAACGCAGTAAAGCTCGTCAGGAATAAAGTGGATATGGTTAACGGAAGCAAACGAGCGTGTCACGCGCAGGAGCAAACCTCATTGGTTCCCACATTTGAGCTCTCGAGACAGCCTCGATCATACGGATTACTTTTGTGTCTTTCAATAAATGGACAGAAATGATAAGCGAATATTAAATATGTATTTGTGTCTAAAGATGAATGAAAGTCTTAAACAGACATGATTGTGAGTATGATGACAGGATTTTCAATATTTGAGTAAAACTATGAATTTGAGTTTCGTCTGGTCCTTCTCTTTAATATTTGGTTTTCTTTTTTGTTTTCCTCATCCATGTTTTCCAGTTTTCTGTGAAATGTACCACTCTCTGTATTAACAAATAATGTGTCCATGGCAGAGATCGAATTTTATAACGGCAAAACCAGTCGCTGTCGTGAAACCCCTAAACCCGTGACCTAAGAGAACAGTGGATGATATGCAACACTCTTAAGATTAGACAAATGCTGCGTCCCAATTCGCCTACTTGCACTACGCCCTAAAAGTATGTATTCTTTTTGTGAAGAAAAAGTACATACTTTTGAGTGTGTAGCAAAAGAGTAGGCTAAGCTTTGAGACTTACTTCGTCATCTTTAACGGACAGATCTGTTGCTTAGTTACGTGCTTAAACTGGCCTGTCAATCATCTTTCACAGTTAAAATCCTCCATTCAATCTAATTTAATGTTGTCGCATGTTGATCTGCAGTGTGGAGACTCTCCTCATGTGTTTGCAATTTGAATATAATGATGCATTTAAACGTTAATGGCTAAACATATCTTTACTGTGCTGCAGATGAAATATGATGTGGACAACGTTGAATAAATATCTTTTCATCAGGTTAGATCCTGATAATGAATCACTCAAACCCCTTTATCTACAGCTCTCTCCATAACCGCCGGACTCGCGCGTCCTCCATGTCTGTAGTTTTTAACACTTTTTACTCGTGTTTGTAGTTCTAACCGAATCCTCTCGTCCACAGCGCAATGGGTTGTGGGTAATATTAGCCGTTAGCGACGTGTTCACATATCTGAAACATTCTATTTTCAAATCGGATAGTATGCGAATTGGGACGCACCGAAGAGCTCAACCGTGCAAAGCCTTGTGGGTAAGCATGAGAACGAGGAGGTTCTGTTGGATTGTGGGTAACGCACCACCTCATGCATTATTTATGAGCGCCGGCTCATCTTGAGATTAAACATTTGCTGATTTGTCAAAAGCACAAACAGAGGGTCTCGCTCGCGCCGGCCCGAACCCGCCCGCACATTTAATTGATGAGAACATTCCCTTCGCGACCCGGATGGCCCGACGGAGGAGAAGAAGAGGAGGAGGAGGAGGAGAACGTGACGGGATGAAGGTCAGCTTCCAGGAAAGGAGTGTTTATTTCTGTTAGCTTTAGTTTATGTGCTTTTTCACCTCAAACTGCCACTGAACGAGTGAAGAGAGACGGAGACGCCCATTTCACACAAGCACTGTATGAAACCACCAGACAATCAATAAAACACATTCATTCAGAGAAGATCTCGATATAGATCAGATTATTAGACCTGCGTTTAATGGAATTACAATGCGAACTGAGAGATTTGACTTAAAGTGCCCCTATTGTGCTAAAGTTCATTATTTAGCACATTTATAAACAGTCTGCTAATGTTGTTTTGGCGACTCCTACAACACTAATGTCCACTACAGTGCAGCATCTGTGTCTGAAACGCTTCGTTCATAGATTCAGCCTCTCTAAGCCCCGCCTCTCTGAGAGCTGCTCTGCTGTGATTGGTCAGACGGCCCAGTCTGTGATGTGAAGTGTGTGTGAAGCAACTGTGTGTAAGTGAACAGCACATAACAGGCACAATACCGCTATAAACATCTATATCTATTGGTGCAACATGCGTCACATGACTAAACTTACATCATCGCTTTTAAATACTTTGGAGAGCGTTTTCAAAAAGCTTTGTGTTCTTTGTTAAAAATGTGTCTCGGTGTGCGGAAGGCCAAAACGCAGAGAAAAATATGTGTGTGGCCCAGACCTCAGTGTCTGAAACGCTTCGATCGAAGATTCAGCCTCTCTAAGCCCCGCCTCTCTGAGAGCTGCTCTGCTGTGATTGGTCAGAGAGCAAACGCTCATTATCATATCTGAATCTCAGCTCTTGATCACAGTGATACGAACAGTGACGATGGCGTGGGTTTCACCGTCTCGCTCTCAGAAAACAGCGTTTACTCGACATGAACAACACGAACTCTCCCAGTCTCAGATACACTAGTGTTTGAGGGCGGAGCTAAGAGACGCTGCTCAGCCAATCAAGACCTCAGGCTGGCATTATGCAAATGAGTTACAAACCTACGCAGATTCAGCAGGAAGTGAGACTGAATTACTGACAAGCTTTCAACTTTTTACCACTCAGAAACACAGAATTAATGTAAAGTCAACAAGTAATGCTAGTACATGAACGAAAACGTTAGCTAACACATTAACTAATAGGATCTTACTGTTAATTGTAGCCACACAGTTCATAATGTACTAAACCAGGTATTTGCTATCGCTACTAACACATTAATGATCAATTAACATCATGCCGCCAAAAGCTCATTCAAGTTCATTAAAATATGAGCTAAGAAAATGTGTATCAAAGATTCATTGCAACACTTTACAATAAGGTTAATTAGTTAACTACATTAGCATGAACTAATAACGAACTGCACTTATACAGCACTTATTAATCTTAGTTAATGTTAATTTCAACATTTACTAATACTTTATTAAAATCTTGTTAACTTTAGTTAATGCACTGTGAACTAACATGAACAACTGTATTTAACTAACATTAATAAATACAGTAATAAATGTAATGCTCATTGTTAGTTCATGAGTTAATACAATGTTAACTAAAACTAAAAGTGTTACCAATATATTTATGCAGAATTTATTAACCTTTGTTATTTGACAGTGCTGTAACAAAAACAAGTTTTGATCTCTTACTGAGATTAATATTAACTGTGTTCATTATTACTCCTCTGGATATAACTAGTGATCTGTAGAGCATTATGAAAGTTATGATTAAGTGTTGATCCTCAGATAATCGCCACACCTTATATATTACACACACCGAATAAACACTCGCACCATAATCCCGACATCATCGCATCATTTCCACACACTCGCTCTAATAAATATTAAACATCGGAGTTCAGGCCTCGCCTCTCATACGCTCTTCATGAAGAAGCGATTATATCGGCGGCCTGCGATTAATCCATTTGTCCGCGCACTGACAGACTGCAAATATTAATTGGAGCCACACGGCGCTGACAAGAAACGCTTCTCTTTTGAGCTGCGCTGTACAATGGCCGGTGTCAGGCGTATGTTCGTCACGTCCCGCGTTATTGATTACCTGCCAGATTCACTTGAAATAATTAAAAGTGTAGTTTACATATTTATAAAGCGGACTGTCACGGGTGATACTTAATCTTCCATTAGGAAAATGCACTCTGTAAAGTGCACAGCGCGGGCCGGACGAGGAAATGAGTAATCGCCGTAATTGCAGACAGAAGGACAATAACGAGCCATAAAGGCAGATTTTATTGGCCGCTCTGACAATGGACCGGACCAGAACCAGTCCTGCAGGATCCTCTACACACACACACACACACACAACATCTGAGCCTGGGGTTACTCAGACATCCGGAGATATCGCTCACCAAGGCTGCTTTATTTGATCAAAAATACTGTAAAATTGTAAAATATTATTGTAATGTAAATCATCTGTTTTCTATGTGAATATACAGTAAAGTGTAATTTATTCCTGTGATCAAAGCTGTATTTTCAGCATCATTACTCCAGTCTTCAGTGTCACATGATCCTTCAGAAATCACTCTAATATGAGGATCTGATGCTCAAGACACATTTATGATTATTATCAGTGTTGGAAACAGTTTTGTGGAAACCGTGGTAAACTACCATTCAAAAGTTTGAAGTAAATAATACTTTTATTCATCAAGGATGTATTAAATTGATCAAAAGTGACAGTACAACATTTATAATGCAACAAAAGATTCAAATAATCCTGATAAATAAAATGCATGACCGTTTCCACAACATTAATTAGGTTTCCATCCAAGGATTTTTTTTTTTTTTTTTTTTTTTTTTTTTTTTAAGGATTAGCGAAATGGAAATGGCAATTATCGATAATTTTTTGTAAGTGTCGACACAATCTTTTTTCAGTTTAACTTTAGCGCACAAATTGTGGGTCGATACTTCAAATGTCGTGGAAAACTTTGAAATTTGGAAACACTTTTTGTCAAGAAAAAGGGCTTTAATGCAAATAAAGGTGTCGTCACATGACAGAATTAGCCTCTGCGTTTGTGCCGTAGCTCCCGTTAAATCAATTCTATTAAAAAATCTATTATGGATGTATGGATGGAAAAATTAATGTGATAAAAATAACGATTTTATGGTCTGAAGCTGGCTACTTGATGAATGAAAATCACAAACATGACACTTGTTAATAAAACTATTTTATAAACAATTTATTAATGGGCATTAATGGAAAATATTTTTTTTAGGGATGACATCATCATTACACTCCATTTTATCAATAAAAAAGGCCAATTGGATGGAAACAGTCGCAATATTCACTCGAATATGAAAACAAAACTGGCGTAAAAAGTGTATGGAAACTTGGCTATTGGTAATAATCAGAACCATAATTAATAATTGAGCACCAACTCAGCATTTTACACAATAACCATAGTTCACCAGTGAGATCTTTAGTTAGAGCATGCAGTGGAAACACGAGGAAAACCATAAATCATCAACGTTTGCACCTAAATAACACCATTAATGCAGTAAAACTGTGGTAAATGTCAGTAGCGGTGCAGAGGAGACGCTCCGCCGGTGCGACTGAGGGAATCCACTGACCTTTCATGGATTTTCTGCGTTCGGTTTGAAAAATGAGCCATAAAGCAAACATAAAAGTGGTCATTTTTCCCCAGCGGTCAGACCCTGATTTCCCCGGGAGTGTGTCGGGATGAGGGAGTCAAGCGCTCATCATGTGTGAAGGAAAGTTATCTAAAGATGGAGGGCAGGACACGCGAGTAACGGAGTAAGAGTTAAAGCAGGAGTTCACTTCGGGATTAAAACCTCTGATTTACTCTCCCGCACGCCATCCGAGATGTTCATGTCTTTCTGTCTTCAGTTGAAAAGAAATCCTTCAAAAGTACATGATTTTTCTACTGTTTTTTAATGTCTAAAAACAGCTACTTTCCCAGAGACTTGCATAAAGCCAACTGAGTACATAAATAAATAGGCAATTGAGTAAATTAATATATTAAAGTCCCCCCGTAGTCAATAATGTAATCCCCTAAAACTCATCTTTAATCACCAAAATGACATATTTAAACGTTTTTAATCAACGTTTAAAAATAATCTTCATGCCTTAAAATATCTCGAATGTAACCCGACACCCTCGCCTCATTTAGTATGCGCGGTTCTATGAATATGCAAATGAGCCCCGCCTCCACTCACTCACTCAGCTCAGAGATCCACTGGTTGGCGATCACACGTTGATCTGATTGGTTACAAGGTCGTTTGTGACGTCAGAAACACCAGCGATTGCACGAGACGCACTCATAATGCGCAGGATTAAGTGACTCAGTGCTGTTCTCTAGTGTGCGGCACGAAGAGGGAAAGGATTAGTTCACAAAATATTCTGTGTGCATTCTCAAAAATAAAAAAAAACACTAAACTATTTTTAAAAAATGAATTGAAAAAGGAGTGAATTGTTAAATTCAGAATTTGCCAAAAACCGATGCGGTGTGACTGAAGGCCCTGACGGACCGGCCCCGGGGCCGCAGCAATAAGAGCCCGTGACGGAGACGCTTCGACTGCTCCCGGTCAGGAGAAAAACAGACAGCGAGGGAAGATACAACAACACTCGATCAATGACGCCGTGAGCGATGCACACACACACACACACACACTCTTTCCCCGCCAGCGTTTTTGGCAATTTCCACTAGTTTTATGGCCCCCAGAATATTTTGTTGTAAATATCTGAACATGCAATATATCAAAATAAAGAACTGACTACCGTATAACAGTGAAACATGGAAAGCCAGAGTTAATATCTGAAAGTTACATAGTACTTTTTTGAAGGGCTCAGTCCTAGTGACAGTGTGTACCTCTTGCTCTACACACACACAAATGTTAAAACCTAAAAAAAAATTTAAAAACTTAGTAACACCTCTAAAAAACAAAACTCATGTTATATTTTATATAAAACACAAAGTGCTCTTCCTATGAATGTTTTTGTGCTAGTACTGTATGTTATATTAACCACATTCACTAACACTCATTTAAAACATTTACACCGCTCAAAAGTACACCATTATTTGAATGTCTAAAAACAAGTACCTTCCCAGAGACTTACATAAAGCCAACTGACCACATAAATAAATAGGCAATTAGTAAATTCCCCCCTGTAGTCAATTTTATAACTTAAAACTCATCTTTGATCACCAAAACGACACATTTAAACGTTTTTCTTTGAAAGAAATGTCTTGATGCCTTAAAATATCTCGAATGTAACCCGACACCCTCGCCTCATTTAGTATGCGCGGTTCTATGAATATGCAAATGAGCCCCGCCTCCACTCACTCACTCAGCTCAGAGATCCACTGGTTGACGATCACACGTCGATCTGATTGGTTACAAGGTCGTTTGTGACGTCAGAAACACCAGCGATTTCAAACCGTGTTTTTGAGACTGTCTTTGGTTCACTGCAGTTTTAAGGAGGAAATACTCAGCAATGCTGTCGACTTATGAACTTACACATGGTGTGTCTTAAAGCAGATTAAAAAACACACCAGGTGAATAGGGTAAAAATAATAACTAATAGATATCACCATACTTCACCAGTTTATTGATTACATTAATAATTGCACAAAAAAAGTGTATTACAAGTTTTCTGAAAAGTGATGTTTAAATATGCAAATTAGTTATCTAATTAAATATGCACTCATTTGCATAAAGTTCTAGAACAAAAATCTGAAAATTGGATAAAGGCAGGTTTAAAATTCTTGTAAAATAAATACATATTCATACATTTTCATTTTTTTTTTTTTTAGGGAATAAAATGTATAAAATCAGGAAAATTATATATGAACAAACCCCGCAGTAAAAAATATAGATAAGAATAAGAACTGTAAAGTTTAGTGTATGTAAGTGCTACTGAAGTGGAGATTTCTGGCAGTTAAAGTATATTTTAATTTTAAAGGATGGTTTTTTTTTTTACATTGGTCCAAAAATCTTAAAATTAACAGATGCATGAAAACACCACACACACACACATAAACAACATTAAAAGCTGGATTTTAACTTTAAATAACCAAATAAATAAGTAAATGAACATATGAATTATTAAATAAATGACCAACGCTATTTTAAAACCATTTATACTATTCAAAAGTAGATTATAATCTCACTTTTTGTCATAAAATCACCAATATTCAGCACTTTCCCGAAGCCAAATAAAGTCTGATATAACCAGACAAACATTAACGTGCATTAAAGCTCATTAATATGCAAATGTCTTCGTGTAGCTCTGAGTTTGAGTGGCTCCGGCTGCTCCGCTCATTATTTTAAGATCCTTCCTAAACGCTTAAATGATTGATCTCCGAAACCGCTGATTGCATTTCCCATTTTTGTGGAAAACGTTACGGATAGATCTAAACAAAGCGTAATTGGCCCGAACCGGACCTGCCAACGATCCGCTTCCAAGGCTGGCCGGGGAAATATTATGCATTAATTTCATTTAGCCTCCCGTCCCGACGTCCCACGCTGGAAGTTAATTAAATTGCTTGTCCATTGTGTTCATCCACTTACAAAGTTAATGATATTGTGCGGGGGGGATTAAAGAGCATTTTATAAAGCGTGGGGACGAGAGCTGGCAGCTCCTACAGGACCCGTTTGAACCCTGTCAGTCCCGAGCCGACGGTGCTGTAATTACCGGTGAAACGGAGGCTTTCGTTTGCCAAACTCCTGCCAAGAGGATCAGCAGAGGCTCTAACCTCACGCTCAGCGGGCCGGAGTTATAAAACCATCACACACACACACACACACACAGGGATGGGCGATATGGCCTAAAGTCCATATTGCGATATACAATATATCAATTATAATAGAACCATTTCAGAGCAGGTTAGATAGACCATAAGGAAAGCCAAACTGCTAAAAAATATATATATTTTAAAGAAATGTACGTAATTTTAAGAACATTTATTATGCAGAACTGTAATTATACAACATAATGTTGCAGATACATAAAATTCAAGTACACAAACTGCAGAGATTTTAACAAAGAAAAAGCTTAAAGTATTGGGTTTCTTTCCTTTAGTGCACGCCTGTTCACACACACTCCGTGTTGCGGTGTGTGTTGCGGTGTGTTGCAGCACATGGTGTGTTTGCAGTGTGCAACTGATCTACGGCTGTACGACAAGCACAACATTTATCCTCTATTTTTTATTTCAAATCACTATTTTTATTATTAGTGTCTTTAGAAACAGAAGAAATATTGAGGTCACAAAGAACTTGTTTTTCCACGAGTGCATCCATTATGTCGCGTTGTTGAGGTAACGTTACTGTGTAGTTCTCCTTGCTTTAATTACCCCGAGCTTAAAGTTAAAAAGAAAATGACAGTGAAAAATAGTAGTATAATTTAATTAAATGCATTTAAGGAGAGATTACTATATTTTCATATCAATCCGTGTTCATTTTGACCATGAACCATGCGCTGTCGCTTTAATTCAGCGCGTGCACAGCAGAAACAGACTCTCACACTCAAACACACACTATACGATGATGCGTTGCAGCTCGTGGCTCTAAATTTGGCGGGTAGATTGCCTCAACATGCATTATCGCGATAGTGCAATATAATTAAAATCTCTATCGTAGGCCTATTTTCTATCGTTTATATTGCATATCGTTTCCATCACTCACTCACTCACTCACTCACACACTCACTCACTAACACACTCACTCACTCACACACTCACACACTCACACACTCACTCACTCACACACTCACTCACTCACACACTCACTCACACACTCACTCACTCACTCACTCACTCACTAACACACTCACTCACTCACACACTCACACACTCACACACTCACTCACTCACACACTCACTCACTCACACACTCACACACTCACACACTCTCACACACTCACACACTCACTCACTCACTCACTCACTCACTCACTCACTCACACTCACACACTCACACACTCACACACTCTCACACACTCACACACTCACTCACTCACACACTAACTCACTCACACACTCACACACTCACACACTCACTCACACACTCACTCACTCACTCACTCACTCACTCACACACTCACTCACTCACTCACTCACACACTCACACACTCACACACTCACTCACTCACTCTCACTCACTCACACACTCACTCACTCACTCACTCACTCACACACTCACACACTCACTCACTCACTCACTCACACACTCACACACTCACACACTCACTCACTCACACACTCACTCACACTCACACACTCACTCACTCACACACTCACACACTCACTCACTCACACACTCACACACTCACTCACACACTCACACACTCACTCACTCACTCACACACTCACTCACTCACTCACTCACACACTCACTCACTCACTCACTCACTCACACTCACACACTCACACACTCACTCACTCACACACTCACTCACACACTCACACACTCACTCACTCACACACTCACTCACACACTCACACACTCACTCACACACTCACACACTCACTCACTCACTCACTCACTCACTCACTCACACACTCACACACTCACTCACACTCACACACTCACACACTCACTCACTCACACACTCACTCACACACTCACTCACTCACACACTCACTCACTCACTCACTCACACACTCACTCACTCACACACTCACTCACTCACTCACTCACACACTCACTCACTCACTCACTCACTCACTCTCACTCACACACTCACTCACACACTCACTCACTCACTCACACACTCACACACTCACTCACTCACTCACACACTCACTCACTCACTCACACACTCATACACTCACTCACTCACACACACACACTCACTCACTCACTCACTCACTCACTCACTCACACACTCACACACTCACTCTCACACTCACTCACTCTCACACACTCACACACTCACTCACTCACTCACACACTCACTCACTCACTCACACACTCACTCACACACTCACACACTCACTCACACACTCACACACTCGCTCACTCACTCACACTCACACACTCACTCACTCTCACACACTCACACACTCACTCACTCACTCACTCACTCACTCACTCTCACACACACACTCACTCACTCACTCACTCACTCACTCACTCACTCACACACACTCACTCACTCACTCACACACTCACTCACTCACTCACTCACTCACTCACACACACTCACACACTCACACACACTCACTCACTCACTCACACACTCACTCACACACTCACTCACACACTCACTCACTCACTCACTCACTCACACACACTCACTCACTCACTCACTCACTCACTCTCACACTCACTCTCACTCATACTCACTCACTCACTCACTCACTCGCTCGCTCACTCACTCACTCACTCACTCTCACTCACTCACTCACTCACTCACTCACTCACTCACTCACTCACTCACTCTCACTCACACACTCAAACACTCACTCACTCACTCACTCACACACTCACACACACTCACTTACACTCACTCTCACACACTCACTCACACACTCACACACACTCACTCACTCACTCTCACACACTCACTCACTCACTCACTCGCTCACTCACTCACTCACTCACTTACACTTACACTCACTCTCACACACTCACTCACTCACTCACTCACTCACTCACTTACACTTACACTCACTCTCACACACTCACTCACTCACTCACTCACTCACTCACTCACTCACTCACTCACTCACTCACTCACTCACTCACTCACTCTCACTCACTCACTCACTCACTCACTCACTCACTCACTCACACACTCACACACTCACACTCACTCACTCACACACTCACACACTCGCTCACTCACTCACTCACTCACTCACTCACTCACTCACTCACTCACTCACTCACTCACTCACTCACTCACTCACTCACTCACTCACTCACTCACTCACTCACTCACTCACTCACTCACTCTCACTCACTCACTCACTCACTCACTCACTCACTTACACTCACTCTCACACACTCACTCACACACTCACACACACTCACTCACTCACTCACTCACTCACACTCACTCTCACACACTCACTCACACACACACTCACTCACTCACTCACTCACTCACTCTCACACACTCACACACTCACTCACTCACACTCTCACACACTCACTTACTCACTCTCACTCACTCACTCACACACTCACACACACTCACTCACTCACTCACTCACTCACTCACTCACTCACTCACACACTCACACTCACACACTCACTCTCACACTCACTCACTCTCACACACTCACACACTCACTCACTCACTCACTCACACACTCACTCACTCACTCACTCACTCACTCACTCACTCACACACTCACTCACACACTCACACACACACTCACTCACACACTCACACACTCACTCACACACTCACACACTCGCTCACTCACACACTCACTCACTCACTCACACTCACACTCACACTCACACACTCACTCACTCACTCACACACTCACACACTCGCTCACTCACACACTCACTCACTCACTCACTCACACTCACACTCACACACTCACTCACTCACTCTCACACACTCAAACACTCACTCACTCACTCACTCACTCTCACACACACACTCACTCACTCACTCACTCACTCACTCACATACACTCACTCACACACTCACTCACTCACTCACACACACTCACTCACTCACTCACTCACACTCACTCACTCACACACTCACACTCACTCACTCACTCACTCTCACACA
>JARWKJ010000090.1:0-10000 GCA_029959095.1 Rhinichthys osculus | reverse complement strand
AAGATGTAGAAATAAATAAATAAAAAGTAAATGCATAAAAAAAATGTTTAAGTAAAAAATAATCAATCCAATAAGTATATAAATAATTAAATGGGCAATTAAGAACATAATAGCATATAAATAAGTAATCAAATAAGTAAATGTTTAAATAGATATTAATATTTAAATAAATATGTAAATAAACAACTAAGTAGCTAATTAAATATCTAAATAAACCAAGATGTAAACAAAATAAATAAGTAAATATGGAAATAAACTATGGAAATAAAGAAATAAAAAGTAAATAAATAAAATACAAAAAATAAGTAAATAAATCCAATAAGTATCTAAATAATTAAATAGGCAATTAAGAAAATAATAGCATATAAATAAGTAATCAAATAAGTAACTATTTAAATAGATATTAATATTTAAATAAATATGTAAATAAACAACTAAGCAATTAAATATGGAAATAAACTAAGATGTAAACAAAATAAATAAATATGGAAATAAACTATGGAAATTAAGGAAATAAATAACTAAGGAAATAGGTAAATAAATAAATATGTAAATAAACAAGATGTAAATAAAGAAATTAAAAAGTAAATAAATCGGCAATTAATAAAATAATAGCATATAAATAAGTAATAAACTGAGTTATTTGCTGTAGCGAGTTGCAGAAGCCGTGCCGCCGGCCCGCTGTAAGCGCTCAGGGCCGCGGAGGACAGAGAATAAGCTCCGCCACAGAAAGCCTCAGAACACAGTGAGCAGAGACCCGTGAAGCCTTAGCCCAAGCCCGATCCGCTAAGACCCGAGTCGGACGCTGCGCGGATTCTTTGTCTCTGTGTGAAAGCCGATGCCTGCCGATGATGTGTTATGTAAAGTTGGCCCGGCTAGGTTTAAATGGCGGGATATCCTGCATGCTAGCTTAGTTACACCTCAGTGCATTAGCCGAGAGCCAGAGAAAGACGCTGGGAAGTGCATGTTAATGTCGGCGCGCTTTTCTCAGATCGCTGAAATTATGTCATGGGCTTATTTGTGTAATAATAACGACATGCAAAGGAAACGTGGACACAAACGCTCTTTCAGTTTATCGGTGCAGGAACGGCCGCTGAAAGAAGATCAAGAGCGCTATTGAGGGAAAATCCTAACAATTCAGTGTTTTCATAATCACAGGGAGGAAGAATGAGAGCAAAGGATCATGGGATTACACGAGGCAGAATACACCAACATAAAATAAGAGAACTTCCTGCAACTTTCACTCACAACTTCCTGTTCAATAGATGCTTTTTAAACTCCGAACTCAATTCCCGGATCTGATGTAAATGAGAAATGGTGTGGAACAGGAATTTGAATTTATTAAAGCAGAATAAAAATTAACTGCAATAACTAATTTTGCTGGACTATAACGATGACTATACACTGAAACGTGCTGTAGGATTTACTCTAGTCAATTTCACAAAGAAACGGCAAGTAATACGTTGAAATAAACGTGGCATTTGAAGACGAACAGTATTTTCTTGCAAAACGCACTCCAATGATCTGTTCAATCTTATATTTTTTAATAATTAATATCTAATATCACAGTTAAGAGAGTTTTGCATCCAAGTTTTGCCAATCAGCCAATCAGAGGAGCCTGTGGGCGGAGTCTCTCTGCAAGCGCACTGCACTCACAACCAAATCAATCACAAATCACATCCAATCAGAAGAGAGTGTGGGCGGAGTCTCTCTGCAAGCGCACTGCACTCACAACCAAATCAATCACAAATCACAGCCAATCAGAAGAGAGTGTGGGCGGAGTCTCTCTGCAAGCGCACTGCACTCACAACCAAATCAATCACAAATCACAGCCAATCAGAAGAGAGTGTGGGCGGAGTCTCTCTGCAAGCGCACTGCACTCGCAACCAAATGGATGTTTACATAATCAAATTTAGAAATATTACACCATTTTCAACATTGTTAAAAATACATACTGATTGCCTGAAACAATCTTAGTTATAGAATACACTTGTATATTTACAAGTTTAATGTTCTTGTGCCCTTTCATTTATTATCAAGGTATGAGGTGATAATAAATGAACTATTTACAAAAACAGATTACACTTTTTTTTGTGCATTCCAAGTAATATCAATCAAACTGCAGCTGGGTTGTTTTGATTAAGTAATAATAACAAAAAAAAATACAGGTAACTTACTAAATTAAAGTTCATTGAAAGTATGTCTTTTATAAATTACCATATTTTTTTTTTAGCAAAATCAGATAACTCCACAATTCCTTTTTCAGAGTTAAACAAAACCAAGTAATTGCTATGATACATAATTACTTGCCTTGCCTTTTCGGGTTGGTTGAGCTAGCGCGTCTTTTCGAAGTGACTAGCAGCCTTGTCACCTGACCTGAATCCTGCGCGCTGATTCGCTAAAACAAACCTTTCGGGTTGTATTGTGTTTCTGCTGTAAAACATGAACTCGCGATGCCTTGACAATACCGGCTTCTGTGGCCAAACGTATTTAGGGTTCAGTCAATCGTGTCAGGCGTCAATTTCAGCCGAGAAAAGTTACGTGAGGATGTGGAGAGTGTCAAAATAAAGGCACCGTACATCAATATTTAATGTGTGGCTTTGATGCATGTGTCGTCACACCGCTAATAATCAGTACCTGAGATTATCATCGTCATACTTTGTGTTGTTGTTCCAGCCACAACGCCACAGGAAAATAGAAACAGAATCGGATACGACAATCAAAGAGAGACTGACCCAGTAGTTGACCTCAATAAAAGCAAGAGTTCATAAGATAAACGAGGGCTTGTTTGAGTCATTTAACAAATAAGTGTCTCAAGATTTGCCTGTGAATGAATGAGCCACATGTTCAACATCTCATCCCGAAACCGAGTTCATGGGAACGACTACACACGGCCTTCATCTCCATCCTGAAGCGCGTCTCTATGTTTGCTCAAACGCACAGGAATGTAATTAAACCGTTAGCATTACGACGCTGAATCTAACTAAAGGAGCATAACATCCAATCTAATTATAGAGGCCTTTAATGAGTTTGTAATTGGGCAGATCGGCCTGTGAACACAAGCGAAGCATTCAGAACATGTGGACTGCAGTTTCCTCTATGTGATTGAAGTCCACTTGGACAGAATTAAATGCTGAATATGGTTATGTTAGTTTATATCTGTATGAGCATGACTTTCTGAAGGGTTGTGATCTCTTGGACCAGGTGCTTCGATTAAACGCCGTCAGAACAAACAAACAACGTCATGTTCGCTCATTAGCCGTCCATCACATGATTAATATCGGGTCGTTTCTTCTTGACAAAACCAATGTAGTGTTATACAAAATGGTACCAAAATCTCTTCATGTTCACTTGTGGTCAAACGTTTGGAATTATGATGATTTTTAATCATAAAATGAAAATAATAATAAAAATCTGATTTCTTGATCATCAGATCCTCATATTAGAGTGATTTCTGAAGGATCATGTGACACTGAAGACTGGAGTAATGATGCTGAAAATACAGCTTTGATCACAGGAATAAATTGCACTTTACTGTATATTTACATAGAAAACAGCTGATTTACACAGGAATAATATTTCACTGTTTTTACTGTATATTTGATCAAATATATTCAGCCTCGGTGAGCAGAAGAGACTCTTTCACAAACATTTAAAATACTTAATTATTCTAAACTTTTGACCAGTAGTAACGATTTTGTAAGTAAACTATTTTTTTCCTGTTTTGGACAAAAAAACAAGCTCAGAATCCTATAGATCTGCTGTACATTTACACATTTCTGACTGTAACTGACGTACTGAATCTGGACATGCCAAAACACAGTCCTTTACAATAATCATAAAGTATACTGTAAATAAAAGCCTGGAAATGTCCACACATGTACACTGTAAACCCGAATAAGTTGGCACAACTCAAAAAATTTAAGGCAATAAATTGCCTCAAATTTTTTAAGTAAAGAAATTCAAAGTTTAAGTAAGCAGAACTGACATATTTTTATTTTGTATTTGTACATTTGAATTGTTCTTAACTTGAAATGTTTGAGTACACTAATTCATACATTTAACTTAAAATTTCATGGAATCTCAATGTGAACACTTTTATTAGTATAAACTTAGCTAGCTTTAACAAGCTAGTTTGCTAACATACTATTTTGTTAACTTCTTAACAATAGTATGCTATACAGCAACACTTGCAGCAATATAAAGGTTTTATTTGCTCTCAAATCAAGCTCATGCACCACTTGTCACCATGATGGTAACTATCCTAAAACCAACATTAACAGAAATTCTTCTAAATTAGCATAACGAAACATTAATCATTACTAAATCACCCGCTTAACATTAATCTTGCACAAAAAAACATTGTATTACACTTAATTTTAGCATTTACTCTCCCTTTCGAGTGCCATCGGCAAAGCATGCTGGGAAATATACATCCCAGCCGTTTCAGTTAAACTTAAGTTCTTCTAAGTTAAAAGAAATAATTTCATAAAACTCAAAACAATGAAATAGTTCAGTTTACTTAAAATATATCCATTCTGTGAACTTGAAAGAAAAAGAAAGTGCTAAATACTCATAAAAGTTAATTTGACTGAACTAATTAGTGTAATTTAAGTTTTTCCTACTCAAACCAATTAAGTATTTTGAGCGTTAGGGTTTACAGTGTATGAGATCTCTGTAATCGCCCTCATGCTCCTCGTTTCTGTCTGAACCGGCTGACCTTGAAGACACTGGATTCATTTTCCTGAATAAAATCAATGGATGAAGGTCCAGGGCGGCTTCATTATGAGTGTGAGAGAAACAAAGAGCATCTTCATCTTCGGGAGCTCACTTAACAGCCGTTTCAAATCAATCGGCCTGTGCATCTTTAATACGGTTAGAAAACGAAGGCCGAGATCATTTCAGTGGCATTTACTGAGGAATAATCACAAACCCATATGAGACTAATCTGATGTTAAGAGATATAACGGGCGTTTGGGATCTGGAAACATGAAGGACGTTTACTTTCTGCAGACATTAATAATGAGCAAACAGGAGGTTCTGCCGTTAGAGTTAATTCTGTTTCAGAGCGAGCGATTAAACGTCAATGCTGAGAGAATATAAACACTGATGACCGACAGCAACACTGGATCACCTGACTGATGAAGACAAGCAGGAAAACACTCTTAAATCTTAGACTCAGAATTATTAAAATTGAATATTACTATATCAGAAATTCAACGGAATAAAGAAAACAGATAGACAGCCAAAAAGAAATGAAGAACAAAAAATAAATAATAATTAATTAAGAAAAACTAATAAAAGAAAGATATTTGAGAATTTATTAGAAATAAATATTAGTGTGTATTTATTATAAATAATGATCATTTAAATATAATGATTATTTACTAAATACAACTTAATAAAATAAATACGAAATAAGTCAAATAAAGAAAAAGAGAGAAGGAATAAATTAAAATCGTTTATTTATTCTAAATAATAATTATTATTGTTTAAATATAAATAAATGATAGCATTATTTAATTATAAATAGTAAAACGGTACAATAAACAAACAAAAGAAAAAGGGAAAGAATATTATTATTTATTCGTTACAAATATTATTGTTAATTTATTATTAATACATATGTACATAAAAATAAATACATAATTATAAAATACATATTGTTAATTTATTATTAATAAATATTATTTACATAAAAATAATTATTTTAAAAAAATACATCAATATTTATTATAAATACTTTTATTATTTAAATAATAATAATATAAAAATAAAATACATTTATAAATATAAAATAAAAAAATTAAAAATTAAATACGATAATAAAATAATTTATTGGAAGGAAGGAAGGAAGAAATGTTTCTCTCCTGGTAATTCTGTAAAGTGCTTCTGCCACAGGTTGATGTAAATGCGCCGCTGTTTAACTAAACAATGCAAGAGTGACAGAATAAAGCAATCGTATAACAGCAGACGAGTGAACAGCTCCTGCCAAACCCATTACGGGTATTGAACGTATCCCACAATCCTGTGCAGCAGAACCCAGAGCGGGTCTTCACCTGTGACCGTCTCGACAGGTAATATGATGAAACAGATGAAGACATTATACAAAACACCCGTCGCTTAACTCCTGACACACTTCCAGAAGAGAGAGAGTCAGATCCCGAGAGCCGCTATTCCCCATCTCCTGTTCGGGACTTCAAGCACTACAACTTTAGTCTTCAAGGACTACAATCAGAGATCTCACTTATCAAACAATATCTTTAGGATTTTCTAAGGATTTTTAAAACTCAAATTACAGATATAAGGCATCCAAAATACAACTTATTTAATAAATTTAAATTTAATAATATATAGTGGCTATTATTGTTCAATAAATAATATTTTATATTATAATGTAGGTGTACTTCGTATTATCAGACAGGCTGCAGTGTTCATTTTGCGTGAAAATATTGATAAGATTCCAGCGACAAATAATTAGTCCGTCCACACTAGACGCGACTGCGAGATGCAGCAAAATAAATCACAGCCAATCAGAGCAGTGTGTGGGCGGAGTCTCGCCAGAAGTGGGCGGAGTCTCACGGCGAGTGGGCGGCACCAAAGAGTCATCCTGACGGCACTCGCAAGAACATGGATAAGTACATAATCAAATTCACAAATATTACACCATTTAAACATTATTCAAACACATGGGCTACTGAGTTACCAAAACAATCTGTGTCAAAGAATACACTTGTTTGTTTGAACGTTCTTGTTTCCATTTGTTTCATTTCAAGATCTCAGGTGAATTATCCATTGTTGCTTTTACAGCTGCAGAGCTCTAAATGGTATTCAGAGTCACATGACACGCTTTTAACAGTAAATAAAGCACATAAACAGCACCTGGGACACTTTGTTGTTGTTCTAGCGCGAAGTGTAGAATATTATTATTTAGTACGGCCCTTTAGAAGCTACAATAACTTCATAAGCTGCAGTCATCTGATCAAAAACACAGTACAAACTTAATATTGAGAAAAATTATGAATATATTTTCAAATTTTAATTTATTCCTGTGATGCAAAGTTGAGTGATGCACGTCGTTTACATACGTTTTAGTGGTGCAGCGGATCACAAAACTCACGCTTCGGATCATATCATGGTTTTTGAGTCATGGATCGGATCGTTTTTCTTATTGTCTTAGCATTTATTACTTACTAAAGCACACTTTAACAGCAAAGAATATAACCTTACCGTTGTGTATGAAATGTGCTATATAAATAAACTTGCCTTGCCTGATAAAGTGAATAAAATAAGAACAAGCATAGATAAATACAATATAACAAAGTTACAAATAAAGTAAGTGTAACAGTAGCATTGAGGAAGAAATGTAATAATTCAATGGTGCTGGACAACGATTTATCGCATCCAAAATAAAAGTTTGTGTTAACATAAAACAAAATGTGTGTGTACTGTGTATAATTACTTGGTATATATATGCAGGTGAAAATTAGAATATAGTGCAAAAGTTCATTTCTTTCAGTAATTCAACTTAAAAGGTGAAACTAATATATTATATAGACTCATTACATGCAAAGTGAGATATTTCAAGCCTTTATTTGTTATAATTGTGATGATTATGGATCACAGCTTATGAAAACCCCAAATTCAAAATTAGAATATTGTGAAAAGGTTTTCATATCTGTACGCCATAATCATCAAAATTATAACAAATAAAGGCTTGAAATATCTCACTTTGCATGTAATGAGTCTATATAATATATTAGTTTCACCTTTTAAGTTGAAAATGAACTTTTGCACGATATTCTACTTTTTCATATATAAAAAAACACACACATGCATGTATATATTTTTAAAAAAAATGTTTATACTGTTTATATATTTATACATAGTTTCTATAATATATAAACATTTTATATATAAATAACACATTTTCTTAAATACATAGTATTAATTTTTGTCACAATCGTGCAGCCCTTCGTGGGGGGGTGTAAACCTTTGCATCTTCAGACCCGGGCCCCGATCATTAAACCAGAAAGAGCAGCGAGGAAACGCCATCATGACTTCTCCGGTGTGAGAAATGGCCTGGACTGAAGATAACGATTTCTGTGCCGCATTAACCGCACGTACGTGCCTCTCCCTCCGAGCCACGAGGAACACACTCCCGTCTGCCGGGTGTTTGGATTAGTTTCTGATGTGTCCCTGAAGATGTCGGCCCGTCCCAGCAGACGCCGCGTGTGCGGGCGGATATATATACACTTTAACTGGGAAAAGGTCAGGCATGCGGGAAGAAGCAGGCAAACACGCATGAATCACGGGAGATTTGGTGCATGGCGGCGAATGAGAAACCCGGCAAACCCCATTATTCCCCGAGTTTCCCAGCCGGGCCCGGATTCATGCCGGCGCATGCCGTCAGTTCATTAGGAGGAAATATCAGGACAATGACGAGCCCCCGGAGGCGTTTAATTCCACATCGGCCCTCGTCTCGCTCTGTGTGATCAATACTATATCAGTGTAAATTAAAATGACAATCTCCAAGTAATTAAGCCTGTTAATGTTTGATCCGGATGTCATTATTTGCTCGTGAGGGAGAGGAGGTGCTCTTGAACGTTATGTGTGTTTAAACCAGTGTGTGTTTTTTCCTAGCGGAAGCAAATAAAGTCTTCATTCCTGACGGACAAGCAACAACTCCAATTCCACAGCAGGATAACAGGATCACGCTAATCTGATTTCTGAAAGCAAACCTGATTACGGCCGAGAGGAGCGACGAGGAACACGACCGCACTGAGTCTGGAATGAAACCGCACAGGAACGACTCGAATCCTGCATTTCGGCATAAAGTCCTCCTGTAGTCAGTCATCTCAACCCTTAAAACTCATCTCTGATCACCAAAAAATATAGATTTCATTTTTTTGTTCTTGTAAAAAAATTCATGCCTTAAAATATCTTGAATGTAACTCGACACCCTCGCCTCATTTAGTATGCGCGGTTCTATGAATATGCAAATGAGCCCCGCCTCCACTCATTCCTCAGCTCAGAGATCCACTGGTTGACGATCACACGTTGATCTATCTATCTATCCATCTATCTGTTATTCTATCCATCTATCTCTGTTATAATCTCTATCTATCTATCATTCTACCCATCTACTTTATCTATCTATCTGTTGTTCTACCCATCTACTGTCTCTATCTATCTATCTATCTCTGTTATAATATCTATCTATCTATCTATCTATCTATCATTCTACCCATCTACTGTCTCTATCTATCTATCTATCTATCTATCTATCTATCTATCTATCTATCTATCTATCTATCTATCTATCTGTTATTCTACCCATCTACTGTCTCTATCTATCTATCTATCTATCTATCTATCTGTTATTCTACCCATCTACTGTCTCTATCTATCTATCTATCTATCTATCTATCTATCTATCTATCTGTTATTCTACCCATCTACTGTCTCTATCTATCTATCTATCTATCTATCTATCTATCTATCTATCTATCTATCTATCTATCTGTTATTCTACCCATCTACTGTCTCTATCTATCTATCTATCTCTGTTATAATATCTATCTATCAATCATCTATCTATCTATCATTCTACCCATCTACTGTCTCTATCTATCTATCTATCTATCTATCTATCTATCTATCTATCTATCTATCTATCTGTTATTCTACCCATCTACTGTCTCTATCTATCTATCTATCTCTGTTATAATATCTATCTATCAATCATCTATCTATCTATCATTCTACCCATCTACTGTCTCTATCTATCTATCTATCTATCTATCTATCTATCTATCTATCTATCTATCTATCTGTAATTCTACCCATCTACTGTCTCTATCTATCTATCTATCTATCTATCTATCTATCTATCTATCTATCTATCTATCTATCTATCTATCTATCTGTCATTCTACACATCTACTGTCTCTATCTATCTATCTATCTCTGTTATAATATCTATCTATCAATCATCTAT
>JARWKJ010000010.1:45527522-45542522 GCA_029959095.1 Rhinichthys osculus | reverse complement strand
AACCCTAACCCTAACCCTAACCCTAACCCTAACCCTAACCCTAACCCTAACCCTAACTCTAACCCTAACCCTAACCCTAACCCTAACTCTAACCCTAACCCTAACCTAACCCTAACCCTAACCCTAACCCTAACCCTAACCCTAACCCTAACCCTAACCCTAACTAACCCTAACCCTAACCCTAACCCTAACCCTAACCCTAACCCTAACCCTACACAAACAAGGTGTCATTGGAAAGCACTCGCAGAGACCTTTCCAATGACACCAATCACGAGTCGTTTCGACTTTCCTAGACCGAGATAATTTTTGGATACATGATTGTATTTGGTCCCATAGCTCCGCCCCCAAAGGTCCTAACGATACAAGTAGGGTGTCATTTTAAAGGCCTCGCCAAGACCTTTCGAATGATACCTAGCTTTTGGCGCTCACTGCTTCCTGGGCGGAGCTATATGTTCACAAAAAAAACACAATTCCCACCAAAAAACACAAGTCCCACCTCCAAAAAAACACAAGTCCCACCTCCAAAAAACACAAGTCCCACCTCCAAAAAAACACAAGTCACACCCAACTCCAACACAAGTCACACCCCCCAAAAAAACAAAAAAAAAACACAAGTCCCACCCCAAAAAACACAAGTCCCACCCAACTCCAACACAAGTCCCACCCAAAAAAAACACAAGTCCCACCCCCAAGATCTGGGTAAGTTTTGGGAAAGATTTGGGTGAGTTTTTGGAAAGATTAAAAAAAACACAAGTCCCTCCCCAAAAAAACACAAGTCCCACCCCAAAAAAACACAAGTCCCACCCAAAAAAAACACAAGTCCCACCCAAAAAAAAAAAAAAAACACAAGTCCCACCCAAAAAAAAAAAAAAAAAAAAAACACAAGTCCCTCCCCAAAAAAACACAAGTCCCACCCAAAAAAAACACAAGTCCCACCCCAAAAAAACACAAGTCCCACCCCAAAAAAAAAAAAAAACACAAGTCCCACCCCCCCAAAAAAAAAAAAAAAAAAAAAAAACAAGTCCCACCCCAAAAAACACAAATCCCACCCACAAAAAAAACACTAGGTGCACTTCCATATCTCGGCGCCTGGTGGCGCTAGAGCTCCCAAACCAAGTGCATTCGACTCCCCGCCCTCTAATTAGTATATGGGCGGAGTTTCAGCTCTCTAGGTACAAAAATCAGGGGGGTGCACTTCCATATCTCGGCGCCTGGTGGCGCTAGAGGTCCCAAACCAAGTGCAATCGACGCCCCGCCCCCCAATTAGTATATGGGCGGAGTTTCAGCTCTCTAGGTCCTATAGAACTCGAGATATAGGGAAATCCAGTTCAGGGGGTGCACTTCAGGGGGGTGCACTTTTCGTTTTTATCCCTATAACCTAACCCTAACCCTAACTCTAACCCTACCCTAACCCTAACCTAACCTAACCCTAACCCTAACCCTAACCCTAACCCTAACCCTAACCCTAACCCTATCTCATGACTCCAACATCACAGAGACATCAGAGTAGTCTCGTTGGAAAGGTCTCAGAAAGCCCTTTCGAATGATACCTAGTTCATGTCGCTGACTGCTTCCTGGGCGGAGCTATGGGACAAAATATATTCATGTATCAAAACTGTATCTCGGCCTAGGAAGGTCGCAGCGACACAAACAAGGTGTCATTGGAAAGCACTCGCAGAGACCTTTCCAATGACACCAATCACGAGTCGTTTCGACTTTCCTAGACCGAGATAATTTTTGGATACATGATTGTATTTGGTCCCATAGCTCCGCCCCCAAAGGTCCTAACGATACAAGTAGGGTGTCATTTTAAAGGCCTCGCCAAGACCTTTCGAATGATACCTAGCTTTTGGCGCTCACTGCTTCCTGGGCGGAGCTATATGTTCACAAAAAAAACACAATTCCCACCAAAAAACACAAGTCCCACCTCCAAAAAAACACAAGTCCCACCTCCAAAAAACACAAGTCCCACCTCCAAAAAAACACAAGTCACACCCAACTCCAACACAAGTCACACCCCCCAAAAAAACAAAAAAAAAACACAAGTCCCACCCCAAAAAACACAAGTCCCACCCAACTCCAACACAAGTCCCACCCAAAAAAAACACAAGTCCCACCCCCAAGATCTGGGTAAGTTTTGGGAAAGATTTGGGTGAGTTTTTGGAAAGATTAAAAAAAACACAAGTCCCTCCCCAAAAAAACACAAGTCCCACCCCAAAAAAACACAAGTCCCACCCAAAAAAAACACAAGTCCCACCCAAAAAAAAAAAAAAAACACAAGTCCCACCCAAAAAAAAAAAAAAAAAAAAAACACAAGTCCCTCCCCAAAAAAACACAAGTCCCACCCAAAAAAAACACAAGTCCCACCCCAAAAAAACACAAGTCCCACCCCAAAAAAAAAAAAAAACACAAGTCCCACCCCCCCAAAAAAAAAAAAAAAAAAAAAAAACAAGTCCCACCCCAAAAAACACAAATCCCACCCACAAAAAAAACACTAGGTGCACTTCCATATCTCGGCGCCTGGTGGCGCTAGAGCTCCCAAACCAAGTGCATTCGACTCCCCGCCCTCTAATTAGTATATGGGCGGAGTTTCAGCTCTCTAGGTACAAAAATCAGGGGGGTGCACTTCCATATCTCGGCGCCTGGTGGCGCTAGAGGTCCCAAACCAAGTGCAATCGACGCCCCGCCCCCCAATTAGTATATGGGCGGAGTTTCAGCTCTCTAGGTCCTATAGAACTCGAGATATAGGGAAATCCAGTTCAGGGGGTGCACTTCAGGGGGGTGCACTTTTCGTTTTTATCCCTATAACCTAACCCTAACCCTAACTCTAACCCTACCCTAACCCTAACCTAACCTAACCCTAACCCTAACCCTAACCCTAACCCTAACCCTAACCCTAACCCTATCTCATGACTCCAACATCACAGAGACATCAGAGTAGTCTCGTTGGAAAGGTCTCAGAAAGCCCTTTCGAATGATACCTAGTTCATGTCGCTGACTGCTTCCTGGGCGGAGCTATGGGACAAAATATATTCATGTATCAAAACTGTATCTCGGCCTAGGAAGGTCGCAGCGACACAAACAAGGTGTCATTGGAAAGCACTCGCAGAGACCTTTCCAATGACACCAATCACGAGTCGTTTCGACTTTCCTAGACCGAGATAATTTTTGGATACATGATTGTATTTGGTCCCATAGCTCCGCCCCCAAAGGTCCTAACGATACAAGTAGGGTGTCATTTTAAAGGCCTCGCCAAGACCTTTCGAATGATACCTAGCTTTTGGCGCTCACTGCTTCCTGGGCGGAGCTATATGTTCACAAAAAAAACACAATTCCCACCAAAAAACACAAGTCCCACCTCCAAAAAAACACAAGTCCCACCTCCAAAAAACACAAGTCCCACCTCCAAAAAAACACAAGTCACACCCAACTCCAACACAAGTCACACCCCCCAAAAAAACAAAAAAAAAACACAAGTCCCACCCCAAAAAACACAAGTCCCACCCAACTCCAACACAAGTCCCACCCAAAAAAAACACAAGTCCCACCCCCAAGATCTGGGTAAGTTTTGGGAAAGATTTGGGTGAGTTTTTGGAAAGATTAAAAAAAACACAAGTCCCTCCCCAAAAAAACACAAGTCCCACCCCAAAAAAACACAAGTCCCACCCAAAAAAAACACAAGTCCCACCCAAAAAAAAAAAAAAAACACAAGTCCCACCCAAAAAAAAAAAAAAAAAAAAAACACAAGTCCCTCCCCAAAAAAACACAAGTCCCACCCAAAAAAAACACAAGTCCCACCCCAAAAAAACACAAGTCCCACCCCAAAAAAAAAAAAAAACACAAGTCCCACCCCCCCAAAAAAAAAAAAAAAAAAAAAAAACAAGTCCCACCCCAAAAAACACAAATCCCACCCACAAAAAAAACACTAGGTGCACTTCCATATCTCGGCGCCTGGTGGCGCTAGAGCTCCCAAACCAAGTGCATTCGACTCCCCGCCCTCTAATTAGTATATGGGCGGAGTTTCAGCTCTCTAGGTACAAAAATCAGGGGGGTGCACTTCCATATCTCGGCGCCTGGTGGCGCTAGAGGTCCCAAACCAAGTGCAATCGACGCCCCGCCCCCCAATTAGTATATGGGCGGAGTTTCAGCTCTCTAGGTCCTATAGAACTCGAGATATAGGGAAATCCAGTTCAGGGGGTGCACTTCAGGGGGGTGCACTTTTCGTTTTTATCCCTATAACCTAACCCTAACCCTAACTCTAACCCTACCCTAACCCTAACCTAACCTAACCCTAACCCTAACCCTAACCCTAACCCTAACCCTAACCCTAACCCTATCTCATGACTCCAACATCACAGAGACATCAGAGTAGTCTCGTTGGAAAGGTCTCAGAAAGCCCTTTCGAATGATACCTAGTTCATGTCGCTGACTGCTTCCTGGGCGGAGCTATGGGACAAAATATATTCATGTATCAAAACTGTATCTCGGCCTAGGAAGGTCGCAGCGACACAAACAAGGTGTCATTGGAAAGCACTCGCAGAGACCTTTCCAATGACACCAATCACGAGTCGTTTCGACTTTCCTAGACCGAGATAATTTTTGGATACATGATTGTATTTGGTCCCATAGCTCCGCCCCCAAAGGTCCTAACGATACAAGTAGGGTGTCATTTTAAAGGCCTCGCCAAGACCTTTCGAATGATACCTAGCTTTTGGCGCTCACTGCTTCCTGGGCGGAGCTATATGTTCACAAAAAAAACACAATTCCCACCAAAAAACACAAGTCCCACCTCCAAAAAAACACAAGTCCCACCTCCAAAAAACACAAGTCCCACCTCCAAAAAAACACAAGTCACACCCAACTCCAACACAAGTCACACCCCCCAAAAAAACAAAAAAAAAACACAAGTCCCACCCCAAAAAACACAAGTCCCACCCAACTCCAACACAAGTCCCACCCAAAAAAAACACAAGTCCCACCCCCAAGATCTGGGTAAGTTTTGGGAAAGATTTGGGTGAGTTTTTGGAAAGATTAAAAAAAACACAAGTCCCTCCCCAAAAAAACACAAGTCCCACCCCAAAAAAACACAAGTCCCACCCAAAAAAAACACAAGTCCCACCCAAAAAAAAAAAAAAAACACAAGTCCCACCCAAAAAAAAAAAAAAAAAAAAAACACAAGTCCCTCCCCAAAAAAACACAAGTCCCACCCAAAAAAAACACAAGTCCCACCCCAAAAAAACACAAGTCCCACCCCAAAAAAAAAAAAAAACACAAGTCCCACCCCCCCAAAAAAAAAAAAAAAAAAAAAAAACAAGTCCCACCCCAAAAAACACAAATCCCACCCACAAAAAAAACACTAGGTGCACTTCCATATCTCGGCGCCTGGTGGCGCTAGAGCTCCCAAACCAAGTGCATTCGACTCCCCGCCCTCTAATTAGTATATGGGCGGAGTTTCAGCTCTCTAGGTACAAAAATCAGGGGGGTGCACTTCCATATCTCGGCGCCTGGTGGCGCTAGAGGTCCCAAACCAAGTGCAATCGACGCCCCGCCCCCCAATTAGTATATGGGCGGAGTTTCAGCTCTCTAGGTCCTATAGAACTCGAGATATAGGGAAATCCAGTTCAGGGGGTGCACTTCAGGGGGGTGCACTTTTCGTTTTTATCCCTATAACCTAACCCTAACCCTAACTCTAACCCTACCCTAACCCTAACCTAACCTAACCCTAACCCTAACCCTAACCCTAACCCTAACCCTAACCCTAACCCTATCTCATGACTCCAACATCACAGAGACATCAGAGTAGTCTCGTTGGAAAGGTCTCAGAAAGCCCTTTCGAATGATACCTAGTTCATGTCGCTGACTGCTTCCTGGGCGGAGCTATGGGACAAAATATATTCATGTATCAAAACTGTATCTCGGCCTAGGAAGGTCGCAGCGACACAAACAAGGTGTCATTGGAAAGCACTCGCAGAGACCTTTCCAATGACACCAATCACGAGTCGTTTCGACTTTCCTAGACCGAGATAATTTTTGGATACATGATTGTATTTGGTCCCATAGCTCCGCCCCCAAAGGTCCTAACGATACAAGTAGGGTGTCATTTTAAAGGCCTCGCCAAGACCTTTCGAATGATACCTAGCTTTTGGCGCTCACTGCTTCCTGGGCGGAGCTATATGTTCACAAAAAAAACACAATTCCCACCAAAAAACACAAGTCCCACCTCCAAAAAAACACAAGTCCCACCTCCAAAAAACACAAGTCCCACCTCCAAAAAAACACAAGTCACACCCAACTCCAACACAAGTCACACCCCCCAAAAAAACAAAAAAAAAACACAAGTCCCACCCCAAAAAACACAAGTCCCACCCAACTCCAACACAAGTCCCACCCAAAAAAAACACAAGTCCCACCCCCAAGATCTGGGTAAGTTTTGGGAAAGATTTGGGTGAGTTTTTGGAAAGATTAAAAAAAACACAAGTCCCTCCCCAAAAAAACACAAGTCCCACCCCAAAAAAACACAAGTCCCACCCAAAAAAAACACAAGTCCCACCCAAAAAAAAAAAAAAAACACAAGTCCCACCCAAAAAAAAAAAAAAAAAAAAAACACAAGTCCCTCCCCAAAAAAACACAAGTCCCACCCAAAAAAAACACAAGTCCCACCCCAAAAAAACACAAGTCCCACCCCAAAAAAAAAAAAAAACACAAGTCCCACCCCCCCAAAAAAAAAAAAAAAAAAAAAAAACAAGTCCCACCCCAAAAAACACAAATCCCACCCACAAAAAAAACACTAGGTGCACTTCCATATCTCGGCGCCTGGTGGCGCTAGAGCTCCCAAACCAAGTGCATTCGACTCCCCGCCCTCTAATTAGTATATGGGCGGAGTTTCAGCTCTCTAGGTACAAAAATCAGGGGGGTGCACTTCCATATCTCGGCGCCTGGTGGCGCTAGAGGTCCCAAACCAAGTGCAATCGACGCCCCGCCCCCCAATTAGTATATGGGCGGAGTTTCAGCTCTCTAGGTCCTATAGAACTCGAGATATAGGGAAATCCAGTTCAGGGGGTGCACTTCAGGGGGGTGCACTTTTCGTTTTTATCCCTATAACCTAACCCTAACCCTAACTCTAACCCTACCCTAACCCTAACCTAACCTAACCCTAACCCTAACCCTAACCCTAACCCTAACCCTAACCCTAACCCTATCTCATGACTCCAACATCACAGAGACATCAGAGTAGTCTCGTTGGAAAGGTCTCAGAAAGCCCTTTCGAATGATACCTAGTTCATGTCGCTGACTGCTTCCTGGGCGGAGCTATGGGACAAAATATATTCATGTATCAAAACTGTATCTCGGCCTAGGAAGGTCGCAGCGACACAAACAAGGTGTCATTGGAAAGCACTCGCAGAGACCTTTCCAATGACACCAATCACGAGTCGTTTCGACTTTCCTAGACCGAGATAATTTTTGGATACATGATTGTATTTGGTCCCATAGCTCCGCCCCCAAAGGTCCTAACGATACAAGTAGGGTGTCATTTTAAAGGCCTCGCCAAGACCTTTCGAATGATACCTAGCTTTTGGCGCTCACTGCTTCCTGGGCGGAGCTATATGTTCACAAAAAAAACACAATTCCCACCAAAAAACACAAGTCCCACCTCCAAAAAAACACAAGTCCCACCTCCAAAAAACACAAGTCCCACCTCCAAAAAAACACAAGTCACACCCAACTCCAACACAAGTCACACCCCCCAAAAAAACAAAAAAAAAACACAAGTCCCACCCCAAAAAACACAAGTCCCACCCAACTCCAACACAAGTCCCACCCAAAAAAAACACAAGTCCCACCCCCAAGATCTGGGTAAGTTTTGGGAAAGATTTGGGTGAGTTTTTGGAAAGATTAAAAAAAACACAAGTCCCTCCCCAAAAAAACACAAGTCCCACCCCAAAAAAACACAAGTCCCACCCAAAAAAAACACAAGTCCCACCCAAAAAAAAAAAAAAAACACAAGTCCCACCCAAAAAAAAAAAAAAAAAAAAAACACAAGTCCCTCCCCAAAAAAACACAAGTCCCACCCAAAAAAAACACAAGTCCCACCCCAAAAAAACACAAGTCCCACCCCAAAAAAAAAAAAAAACACAAGTCCCACCCCCCCAAAAAAAAAAAAAAAAAAAAAAAACAAGTCCCACCCCAAAAAACACAAATCCCACCCACAAAAAAAACACTAGGTGCACTTCCATATCTCGGCGCCTGGTGGCGCTAGAGCTCCCAAACCAAGTGCATTCGACTCCCCGCCCTCTAATTAGTATATGGGCGGAGTTTCAGCTCTCTAGGTACAAAAATCAGGGGGGTGCACTTCCATATCTCGGCGCCTGGTGGCGCTAGAGGTCCCAAACCAAGTGCAATCGACGCCCCGCCCCCCAATTAGTATATGGGCGGAGTTTCAGCTCTCTAGGTCCTATAGAACTCGAGATATAGGGAAATCCAGTTCAGGGGGTGCACTTCAGGGGGGTGCACTTTTCGTTTTTATCCCTATAACCTAACCCTAACCCTAACTCTAACCCTACCCTAACCCTAACCTAACCTAACCCTAACCCTAACCCTAACCCTAACCCTAACCCTAACCCTAACCCTATCTCATGACTCCAACATCACAGAGACATCAGAGTAGTCTCGTTGGAAAGGTCTCAGAAAGCCCTTTCGAATGATACCTAGTTCATGTCGCTGACTGCTTCCTGGGCGGAGCTATGGGACAAAATATATTCATGTATCAAAACTGTATCTCGGCCTAGGAAGGTCGCAGCGACACAAACAAGGTGTCATTGGAAAGCACTCGCAGAGACCTTTCCAATGACACCAATCACGAGTCGTTTCGACTTTCCTAGACCGAGATAATTTTTGGATACATGATTGTATTTGGTCCCATAGCTCCGCCCCCAAAGGTCCTAACGATACAAGTAGGGTGTCATTTTAAAGGCCTCGCCAAGACCTTTCGAATGATACCTAGCTTTTGGCGCTCACTGCTTCCTGGGCGGAGCTATATGTTCACAAAAAAAACACAATTCCCACCAAAAAACACAAGTCCCACCTCCAAAAAAACACAAGTCCCACCTCCAAAAAACACAAGTCCCACCTCCAAAAAAACACAAGTCACACCCAACTCCAACACAAGTCACACCCCCCAAAAAAACAAAAAAAAAACACAAGTCCCACCCCAAAAAACACAAGTCCCACCCAACTCCAACACAAGTCCCACCCAAAAAAAACACAAGTCCCACCCCCAAGATCTGGGTAAGTTTTGGGAAAGATTTGGGTGAGTTTTTGGAAAGATTAAAAAAAACACAAGTCCCTCCCCAAAAAAACACAAGTCCCACCCCAAAAAAACACAAGTCCCACCCAAAAAAAACACAAGTCCCACCCAAAAAAAAAAAAAAAACACAAGTCCCACCCAAAAAAAAAAAAAAAAAAAAAACACAAGTCCCTCCCCAAAAAAACACAAGTCCCACCCAAAAAAAACACAAGTCCCACCCCAAAAAAACACAAGTCCCACCCCAAAAAAAAAAAAAAACACAAGTCCCACCCCCCCAAAAAAAAAAAAAAAAAAAAAAAACAAGTCCCACCCCAAAAAACACAAATCCCACCCACAAAAAAAACACTAGGTGCACTTCCATATCTCGGCGCCTGGTGGCGCTAGAGCTCCCAAACCAAGTGCATTCGACTCCCCGCCCTCTAATTAGTATATGGGCGGAGTTTCAGCTCTCTAGGTACAAAAATCAGGGGGGTGCACTTCCATATCTCGGCGCCTGGTGGCGCTAGAGGTCCCAAACCAAGTGCAATCGACGCCCCGCCCCCCAATTAGTATATGGGCGGAGTTTCAGCTCTCTAGGTCCTATAGAACTCGAGATATAGGGAAATCCAGTTCAGGGGGTGCACTTCAGGGGGGTGCACTTTTCGTTTTTATCCCTATAACCTAACCCTAACCCTAACTCTAACCCTACCCTAACCCTAACCTAACCTAACCCTAACCCTAACCCTAACCCTAACCCTAACCCTAACCCTAACCCTATCTCATGACTCCAACATCACAGAGACATCAGAGTAGTCTCGTTGGAAAGGTCTCAGAAAGCCCTTTCGAATGATACCTAGTTCATGTCGCTGACTGCTTCCTGGGCGGAGCTATGGGACAAAATATATTCATGTATCAAAACTGTATCTCGGCCTAGGAAGGTCGCAGCGACACAAACAAGGTGTCATTGGAAAGCACTCGCAGAGACCTTTCCAATGACACCAATCACGAGTCGTTTCGACTTTCCTAGACCGAGATAATTTTTGGATACATGATTGTATTTGGTCCCATAGCTCCGCCCCCAAAGGTCCTAACGATACAAGTAGGGTGTCATTTTAAAGGCCTCGCCAAGACCTTTCGAATGATACCTAGCTTTTGGCGCTCACTGCTTCCTGGGCGGAGCTATATGTTCACAAAAAAAACACAATTCCCACCAAAAAACACAAGTCCCACCTCCAAAAAAACACAAGTCCCACCTCCAAAAAACACAAGTCCCACCTCCAAAAAAACACAAGTCACACCCAACTCCAACACAAGTCACACCCCCCAAAAAAACAAAAAAAAAACACAAGTCCCACCCCAAAAAACACAAGTCCCACCCAACTCCAACACAAGTCCCACCCAAAAAAAACACAAGTCCCACCCCCAAGATCTGGGTAAGTTTTGGGAAAGATTTGGGTGAGTTTTTGGAAAGATTAAAAAAAACACAAGTCCCTCCCCAAAAAAACACAAGTCCCACCCCAAAAAAACACAAGTCCCACCCAAAAAAAACACAAGTCCCACCCAAAAAAAAAAAAAAAACACAAGTCCCACCCAAAAAAAAAAAAAAAAAAAAAACACAAGTCCCTCCCCAAAAAAACACAAGTCCCACCCAAAAAAAACACAAGTCCCACCCCAAAAAAACACAAGTCCCACCCCAAAAAAAAAAAAAAACACAAGTCCCACCCCCCCAAAAAAAAAAAAAAAAAAAAAAAACAAGTCCCACCCCAAAAAACACAAATCCCACCCACAAAAAAAACACTAGGTGCACTTCCATATCTCGGCGCCTGGTGGCGCTAGAGCTCCCAAACCAAGTGCATTCGACTCCCCGCCCTCTAATTAGTATATGGGCGGAGTTTCAGCTCTCTAGGTACAAAAATCAGGGGGGTGCACTTCCATATCTCGGCGCCTGGTGGCGCTAGAGGTCCCAAACCAAGTGCAATCGACGCCCCGCCCCCCAATTAGTATATGGGCGGAGTTTCAGCTCTCTAGGTCCTATAGAACTCGAGATATAGGGAAATCCAGTTCAGGGGGTGCACTTCAGGGGGGTGCACTTTTCGTTTTTATCCCTATAACCTAACCCTAACCCTAACTCTAACCCTACCCTAACCCTAACCTAACCTAACCCTAACCCTAACCCTAACCCTAACCCTAACCCTAACCCTAACCCTATCTCATGACTCCAACATCACAGAGACATCAGAGTAGTCTCGTTGGAAAGGTCTCAGAAAGCCCTTTCGAATGATACCTAGTTCATGTCGCTGACTGCTTCCTGGGCGGAGCTATGGGACAAAATATATTCATGTATCAAAACTGTATCTCGGCCTAGGAAGGTCGCAGCGACACAAACAAGGTGTCATTGGAAAGCACTCGCAGAGACCTTTCCAATGACACCAATCACGAGTCGTTTCGACTTTCCTAGACCGAGATAATTTTTGGATACATGATTGTATTTGGTCCCATAGCTCCGCCCCCAAAGGTCCTAACGATACAAGTAGGGTGTCATTTTAAAGGCCTCGCCAAGACCTTTCGAATGATACCTAGCTTTTGGCGCTCACTGCTTCCTGGGCGGAGCTATATGTTCACAAAAAAAACACAATTCCCACCAAAAAACACAAGTCCCACCTCCAAAAAAACACAAGTCCCACCTCCAAAAAACACAAGTCCCACCTCCAAAAAAACACAAGTCACACCCAACTCCAACACAAGTCACACCCCCCAAAAAAACAAAAAAAAAACACAAGTCCCACCCCAAAAAACACAAGTCCCACCCAACTCCAACACAAGTCCCACCCAAAAAAAACACAAGTCCCACCCCCAAGATCTGGGTAAGTTTTGGGAAAGATTTGGGTGAGTTTTTGGAAAGATTAAAAAAAACACAAGTCCCTCCCCAAAAAAACACAAGTCCCACCCCAAAAAAACACAAGTCCCACCCAAAAAAAACACAAGTCCCACCCAAAAAAAAAAAAAAAACACAAGTCCCACCCAAAAAAAAAAAAAAAAAAAAAACACAAGTCCCTCCCCAAAAAAACACAAGTCCCACCCAAAAAAAACACAAGTCCCACCCCAAAAAAACACAAGTCCCACCCCAAAAAAAAAAAAAAACACAAGTCCCACCCCCCCAAAAAAAAAAAAAAAAAAAAAAAACAAGTCCCACCCCAAAAAACACAAATCCCACCCACAAAAAAAACACTAGGTGCACTTCCATATCTCGGCGCCTGGTGGCGCTAGAGCTCCCAAACCAAGTGCATTCGACTCCCCGCCCTCTAATTAGTATATGGGCGGAGTTTCAGCTCTCTAGGTACAAAAATCAGGGGGGTGCACTTCCATATCTCGGCGCCTGGTGGCGCTAGAGGTCCCAAACCAAGTGCAATCGACGCCCCGCCCCCCAATTAGTATATGGGCGGAGTTTCAGCTCTCTAGGTCCTATAGAACTCGAGATATAGGGAAATCCAGTTCAGGGGGTGCACTTCAGGGGGGTGCACTTTTCGTTTTTATCCCTATAACCTAACCCTAACCCTAACTCTAACCCTACCCTAACCCTAACCTAACCTAACC
The DNA here is from genome assembly GCA_029959095.1 of Rhinichthys osculus. Lineage (NCBI taxonomy): Eukaryota > Metazoa > Chordata > Actinopteri > Cypriniformes > Leuciscidae > Rhinichthys > Rhinichthys osculus. Next base: position 45,529,645 of record JARWKJ010000010.1, on the reverse strand, counting down.
CTAACCCTAACCCTAACCCTAACCCTAACCCTAACCCTAACCCTATCTCATGACTCCAACATCACAGAGACATCAGAGTAGTCTCGTTGGAAAGGTCTCAGAAAGCCCTTTCGAATGATACCTAGTTCATGTCGCTGACTGCTTCCTGGGCGGAGCTATGGGACAAAATATATTCATGTATCAAAACTGTATCTCGGCCTAGGAAGGTCGCAGCGACACAAACAAGGTGTCATTGGAAAGCACTCGCAGAGACCTTTCCAATGACACCAATCACGAGTCGTTTCGACTTTCCTAGACCGAGATAATTTTTGGATACATGATTGTATTTGGTCCCATAGCTCCGCCCCCAAAGGTCCTAACGATACAAGTAGGGTGTCATTTTAAAGGCCTCGCCAAGACCTTTCGAATGATACCTAGCTTTTGGCGCTCACTGCTTCCTGGGCGGAGCTATATGTTCACAAAAAAAACACAATTCCCACCAAAAAACACAAGTCCCACCTCCAAAAAAACACAAGTCCCACCTCCAAAAAACACAAGTCCCACCTCCAAAAAAACACAAGTCACACCCAACTCCAACACAAGTCACACCCCCCAAAAAAACAAAAAAAAAACACAAGTCCCACCCCAAAAAACACAAGTCCCACCCAACTCCAACACAAGTCCCACCCAAAAAAAACACAAGTCCCACCCCCAAGATCTGGGTAAGTTTTGGGAAAGATTTGGGTGAGTTTTTGGAAAGATTAAAAAAAACACAAGTCCCTCCCCAAAAAAACACAAGTCCCACCCCAAAAAAACACAAGTCCCACCCAAAAAAAACACAAGTCCCACCCAAAAAAAAAAAAAAAACACAAGTCCCACCCAAAAAAAAAAAAAAAAAAAAAACACAAGTCCCTCCCCAAAAAAACACAAGTCCCACCCAAAAAAAACACAAGTCCCACCCCAAAAAAACACAAGTCCCACCCCAAAAAAAAAAAAAAACACAAGTCCCACCCCCCCAAAAAAAAAAAAAAAAAAAAAAAACAAGTCCCACCCCAAAAAACACAAATCCCACCCACAAAAAAAACACTAGGTGCACTTCCATATCTCGGCGCCTGGTGGCGCTAGAGCTCCCAAACCAAGTGCATTCGACTCCCCGCCCTCTAATTAGTATATGGGCGGAGTTTCAGCTCTCTAGGTACAAAAATCAGGGGGGTGCACTTCCATATCTCGGCGCCTGGTGGCGCTAGAGGTCCCAAACCAAGTGCAATCGACGCCCCGCCCCCCAATTAGTATATGGGCGGAGTTTCAGCTCTCTAGGTCCTATAGAACTCGAGATATAGGGAAATCCAGTTCAGGGGGTGCACTTCAGGGGGGTGCACTTTTCGTTTTTATCCCTATAACCTAACCCTAACCCTAACTCTAACCCTACCCTAACCCTAACCTAACCTAACCCTAACCCTAACCCTAACCCTAACCCTAACCCTAACCCTAACCCTATCTCATGACTCCAACATCACAGAGACATCAGAGTAGTCTCGTTGGAAAGGTCTCAGAAAGCCCTTTCGAATGATACCTAGTTCATGTCGCTGACTGCTTCCTGGGCGGAGCTATGGGACAAAATATATTCATGTATCAAAACTGTATCTCGGCCTAGGAAGGTCGCAGCGACACAAACAAGGTGTCATTGGAAAGCACTCGCAGAGACCTTTCCAATGACACCAATCACGAGTCGTTTCGACTTTCCTAGACCGAGATAATTTTTGGATACATGATTGTATTTGGTCCCATAGCTCCGCCCCCAAAGGTCCTAACGATACAAGTAGGGTGTCATTTTAAAGGCCTCGCCAAGACCTTTCGAATGATACCTAGCTTTTGGCGCTCACTGCTTCCTGGGCGGAGCTATATGTTCACAAAAAAAACACAATTCCCACCAAAAAACACAAGTCCCACCTCCAAAAAAACACAAGTCCCACCTCCAAAAAACACAAGTCCCACCTCCAAAAAAACACAAGTCACACCCAACTCCAACACAAGTCACACCCCCCAAAAAAACAAAAAAAAAACACAAGTCCCACCCCAAAAAACACAAGTCCCACCCAACTCCAACACAAGTCCCACCCAAAAAAAACACAAGTCCCACCCCC
>JARWKJ010000010.1:45500022-45525022 GCA_029959095.1 Rhinichthys osculus | reverse complement strand
TATCAAAACTGTATCTCGGCCTAGGAAGGTCGCAGCGACACAAACAAGGTGTCATTGGAAAGCACTCGCAGAGACCTTTCCAATGACACCAATCACGAGTCGTTTCGACTTTCCTAGACCGAGATAATTTTTGGATACATGATTGTATTTGGTCCCATAGCTCCGCCCCCAAAGGTCCTAACGATACAAGTAGGGTGTCATTTTAAAGGCCTCGCCAAGACCTTTCGAATGATACCTAGCTTTTGGCGCTCACTGCTTCCTGGGCGGAGCTATATGTTCACAAAAAAAACACAATTCCCACCAAAAAACACAAGTCCCACCTCCAAAAAAACACAAGTCCCACCTCCAAAAAAACACAAGTCCCACCCAAAAAAAAACACAAGTCCCACCCCCAAGATCTGGGTAAGTTTTGGGAAAGATTTGGGTGAGTTTTTGGAAATATAAAAAAAAACACAAGTCCCTCCCCAAAAAAACACAAGTCCCACCCCAAAAAAACACAAGTCCCACCCAAAAAAAAAAAAAAAACACAAGTCCCACCCCAAAAAAAAAAAAAAAAAAAAACACAAGTCCCTCCCCAAAAAAACACAAGTCCCACCCCAAAAAAACACAAGTCCCACCCCAAAAAAACACAAGTCCCACCCCAAAAAAAAAAAAACACAAGTCCCACCCCCCAAAAAAAAAAAAAAAAAAAAACACAAGTCCCACCCCAAAAAACACAAATCCCACCCACAAAAAAAACACTAGGTGCACTTCCATATCTCGGCGCCTGGTGGCGCTAGAGCTCCCAAACCAAGTGCATTCGACTCCCCGCCCTCTAATTAGTATATGGGCGGAGTTTCAGCTCTCTAGGTACAAAAATCAGGGGGGTGCACTTCCATATCTCGGCGCCTGGTGGCGCTAGAGGTCCCAAACCAAGTGCAATCGACGCCCCGCCCCCCAATTAGTATATGGGCGGAGTTTCAGCTCTCTAGGTCCTATAGAACTCGAGATATAGGGAAATCCAGTTCAGGGGGTGCACTTCAGGGGGGTGCACTTTTCGTTTTTATCCCTATAACCTAACTCTAACCCTAACCCTAACCCTAACTCTAACCCTAACCCTAACCCTAACCCTAACCCTAACCTAACCCTAACTCTAACCCTAACCCTAACCCTAACCCTAACCCTAACCCTAACCCTAACCCTAACCCTAACCTAACCCTAACGCTATGTCCAACCCACTGGGGCTGCTGGGCGTGAGCAGCTCCAGCCGGCTAGTTTCTCATACACAACACAGCAGCCAAAGCCTTCAAAGCAGAAGCCGGATCCGAGGACCGTTCTTCATGCTGAGAAGGCTGCGGCTCAAAAGAAAAGGTCTGGCGCCACGGCGTCAGACCGGTGAGGGCAGCCCCAACCGGGGTGGAATGGTGTACACCTCATTATACGGTGCCCTTTCCATCTCTGTGCCCTCAGGGGACCGTTCTGCCAACCCCGCCACCCTTGGTGCTTCGGGGCGCAGCGTTCTCCAGCGAGCTTCTGGCGCAGCGTCAACTCGACGTTGCGTCGGACTCGCGCCCTCTGAGGGGGGTTCGAAAACAGTCAGTTCGGGTGGTTCCTGCCAGTATGTTTCAGGTCCCCAAACTGGCTGTCTTTATTACACCAGAGGCCAGCCTCGAGGGGCTGGTTCCCTTGGTAGATTTTCTGGCAGCGTGGAAGCTTCTGCCAAATATATCTCTATGGGTAATGGTAATCTCTCTGGTAATGGAGCAAGGGGTAAAGGCCCTGTTAGCAAAGAAAGCTATAGAGCAGGTGTACTCACCCGACATTGCGTCGGGTCTTTACAGTCGTTATCTCATTGTTCCAAAAAAGGATGGAGAGCAGCGTCACATACTAGATCTTCGTCTGTTGGAGTGTTTGGTGCTGGAACTCAAGTCCAAGATGCTGACACTCAAACAGATCGTGACTCAAATCAGATCCGAGGACTGGTTTGTCACGATAGATCTAAAAGACGTATACTTCCATATCTCCATCCTCCCTCAGCACAGGAGGTTCCTGAGGTTTTCTTTGGGGCAAAGAACACCAGTATCAGGCACTTCCTTTCGGTCTAGCTCTATCACCCCGCACGTTCACGAAGTGTATAGACGCAGCTCTGGCCCCGCCAGGCTGCAGTGTATACGCATTCTGAATTGCATAGATGACTGGCTGATTCTAGCGGAATCAGAACAGTTAGCGGTTCGGCACCGAGGTGTCGTTCTCGCTCATATGCAGATGTTGGGGTTGAGGCTCAATGCCAAGAAGAGTGTTCTTTCTCCAGTACAGAGAACCACTTTCCTTGGTGTGGTATGGGATTCAGTGACTATGCGGGCCAATCTATTGCCCGTTCGTGTAGCTGCTATCCTGACAGCCACCATAGAGCTAAAGCTAGGCCAGTCACGCACTGTAAAACAGTTCGAGAGACTGTTGGGTCTTGTGGCAGTAGCGTCCAATGGGATAGCTTTTGGCCTGCTGTACATGAAACCTTTGCAGTGGTGGCGCAGGACCAGAGGGTTCTCCCCGAGGGGAAACCCACTTCGTATGATCAAGATCACGCGGCCGTGCCTTCGTGCCTTGGTTATATGGAGGAAACACTGGTTCTTAACCCAGGGTTCGGTGTTGGGAGCTCTTTGCCATCGAGTTGCTATCTCGACAGATGCTTCCCTCACCGGCTGGGGAGCGGTATTGGAAGGCCGCTCAGCTCAGGGCTTGGGAGGAGTCATCATCTCGCTTGGCACATGAATTGCCTAGAGATGATGGTCGTCTTCAATGCGTTGAGACATCTCCTCCCAGACCTGAGGGGCCATCATGTGTTGTTCTGAAACAGTGACTGTTAGGCCTCAGGGCAGCAGCGTTCAATGTGATACCCTTTGACCTGCTGTACGTGAGACCTTTACAGTGGTGGCTCAGGACCAGAGGGTTCTCCCTGAGGGGAAACCCACTCCGTACGATCAAGATCACGCGGCAGTATCCCCGCGCCTTGGTTATATGGAGGAAACTCTGGTTCTTGACCCACAGACAACACGGTGGTGGCCTATTATTTTGGTCCCTCAGGAAATTACGCTGTCTGAGGGCAGTGTATATTCCAGGGGGGCCAGAATATTGGAGCAGACACCCTGTCGAGGCAGGGGCTGAGGCCAGGGGACTCCACCCCGAGGCGGTGGAGCAAATATGGGAGTTTTATGGCCAGGCAGAAGTGGATTTGTTCTCGTCTCAGCATACTACGCACTGTCCACTTTGGTTATCCCTCACTCAACCAGTCCCCACAGGGCTGGTTGCTATGGTGCAGACGTGGCTGAGGCTACGTCTGTACGCATTTCCCCCTGTTGCTCTGCTCCCAGGAGTTCTGGAGTGATTCCGCCAGGATGAAATAAGCCTATTTAGTAGCACCACCCTGGCCGAGCTGAATTTGGTTTGCGGACCTAATTTTTCTCCTCGACGGACCTCCCTTGGAGGTCCCGATCAGGAGAGACCTTCCGTCTCAGGCAGGGGATGCAATATTGCACCCCCGGCAGGGGATTTGGAAACTGTGGGTTTGGCCTTTGAGGGGGCCCAACTCATAGAGAGTGGTCTCTCAACCGAGGTTGTTGAGACCATTCTAAGCTCCAGAGCTCCCGCTACGAGGAAACTATATTCACTATTTAGAGAGTTTTTCACTTCTTGGTGTTACCAGCGTCAGTGGGATCCGGTTAACTGTTCAGTAAACACAGTATTCGAGTTTCTGCAAGAACGCTTTGTATCAGGTCTATGTCCTTCCGAGCTTAAGGTATACGTGGCGGCCATTGCGGCTTTCCACGCCCTGGTGGGTAGTACATTTTTGGGTCGAGACCCCCTGATCACTCGTTTCCTTTGTGGCACTTTGAGGCTGAGGCCTGCAACTTGCACTAGGGTGCTGGCTTGGGACCTTGCAATAGTTCTAGAAGGCCTATCTGGGGCTCCCTTCGAGCCCTTAGATTTGGTCTCAGAGAAGTTCCTTTCTTTAAAGACTATTTTCTGCTAGCTATTTCGTCCCTATTAGAGTCAGACCTTCAGACCCTTTCGGTCCCCACCTGCCTTGAGTGCACCGGGGATGGCCAAGGCATTCTTACCCGAAACATGGATATGTTCCAAAGGTGCCTACCATTATTCCGAGGCCTATTGTGCTGCAGGTTTCTGTCCTCCTTTTACATCTGCGGACCAGGAAAGGCTGAACCTCTTGTGTCCAGTGCGAGCACTGGATACTTATGTTCATCGGACATCTTCAAGGAGGAAGTCCGACCAGTTATTTATTTGCTTTGGATCACCTAAGAAGGGTCTTCCTGCTTCTAAACAGACGGTTAGCAAGTGGATAGTCGAGGCTATTTCACTTGCATACGAGTACTCTGACCATCCGTGTCCCTTGGTGGTCAGAGCTCACTCTACGAGGGGTATGGCGGCCTCTAAAGCCTTATTATTTGGAGTTTCTCTTCAAGACGTATGTGATGCGGCAGGCTGGTCCTCCCCGCTCACGTTCGTCAGGTTTTACAGTTTGGACCTGGATGCTGCCCCAGGTTCTCAGGTGCTTAGTGCTTAGTTCCAACAGACTAACACTCAGGTACTTGGAATTCTGGCGTTTTGGGTATTCTCGTTCCCAAAGCGTCAAGTGACGCATCGCGAGTTCCCTCGAAAGGGAACGTCTCAGGTTACTACTGTAACCATAGTTCCCTGAGAAAGGGAACGAGACGATGCGTCACCCTGCCATACTTCCTGCTTCCCTGTGATCGGCTTGCTTCGACTTTTTGAAGCTAATGCCGCGTTTCACCGGGTGAGCCTTTATCCCTTCCTGGTCATGACGTCACCCGCCCGTGACGCTCATTCTTTCCATTGGACTAGTTGACATTGATGCTCAGACGCATTCACGCTGGGGGCGTTCCCAAAGCGTCAAGTGACGCATCGTCTCGTTCCCTTTCTCAGGGAACTATGGTTACAGTAGTAACCTGAGACGTTTTAAATGAGTGGTTTGGAGGAAAATGATGGAAAGTGCCGACAGATGACTGGACTCAGCTGTATGATATTTTTGAGCCTATTTATTATACCTTTATTTAACCAGGAGGTCCCATTGAGATTCAGAATCTCTTTTACAAGAGAGACCTGGCCAAGGTAGCAGCCAAATCACAACAAATGCATACATAACAAACACCAAATTACAATTTCATGATAAAAGTAGTATAAAAAGAACACAATGAGACTCTTAAGAAAAACAAGAACATGTCTCCATCACAACACTCTTTACAGTAGTTTTAAATTCATTAATGGACATAAGGGTTTCTAACCTTAGCTCTTTTTGTAGATTATTCCACCCCCAAGGTGCTAAATAAGAGAAAGCAGTTCTTCCCAATTCGGTTGTAACTCGTGGCACGTTAAAGAGCAACCACTTTGAGGAGCGTAGCTGATAGGTACCAGAGCAGACAGAGACCTTAGAGCAGACAGAGACCTAGAGGTTGCGTAGACAGCAACCTTAAAGCTAGGTGAGTGCCTATTTACATTTCTTAACCAGTTTGTGAAGAGGCGAGGCTGCATCTCCCTTCCACCGCGGGACCAGCTGTTTATTACACTGATAAAACTACGTCAAAACCCATCCTTTTTTTTCTTAAGTCACGTTCTGAAAATGCCTCAAACAATTGTCAGGCAAATTTTTATCCGATGGCTTGACCTGATGTCTGGGAAAATTTCCTTTTTAGTTCACTGGCCTGATAGGGAATGTTTTTCACTGATACCTCCACAAATGAAGGCCCAGTTCCCACGACTCACAGCAATCATAGATTGTTTTGAAATCAGGACAGAGTACCCCAGCAACCTTAAAGCTAGGTGAGTGTCACAAGAAATGTCTTTACACACTCTCACATCCCACATTGAAATAAAAGGCTAGATGTCATTGCTATTATGTATCCTTTCTTAGAGCAAAATCATACTTTAACTACAAGAAATGGACAACAGTGAAATATCTAATAGCATGCAGTCCATCTGGCATCATTACATTTTTGTCAAATGGATGGGGAGGAAGGACCTCTGATGTGCATATTGTTCGACAGTCAGGATTCCTGTCCTCAGTGTACCATTCTCCAGGTGATCAGGTAAAATTGGAATTACGTGTATCTCAACTAACCACATTCATGTCATTTGATTAGGGTGTCATGTCACCACCCTCTGGTTAAAAAGCAGAACAAAGTAGATACAATGCAATATTATGGTGGATTTTTTTAATCTCTAGATATTAGCAGACAGGGGGTTTACACTCCAGGATGACTTTGCCCTCCTCGGTGTCGAGCTGCTAACACCGTCATTCACAAAAGGAAGGAAGCAGTTACCTGGGAGAGAGGTGGAAATGTCTCGTAGGAAGTCAAACATCTGGATTCATATTGGTAAGTAGGGCTGGGTAAAAAATATCGATTTCTCGATATTAATCGATTCTCATTTTTACGAACCGATATCGATTCTTAAATCTCAAGAATCGATTAGTCATCCTGTTTTCATTTGATGAATCAATGGGACATTGTAGCGCGCATCCCATCCAATAGATCGCAATGACAAACAATACTCTTTGTGCTTTGTTACTATTGATACTAAATAAAGTCTCACATTTCAAATTACGTCCATTTTCTTACGAAATTAAAAAACATAAATAGCGTTTTGGCGCTGTAGTGTGAGATCGCTCTGGCTCAGCTCAGCTCAAGAGAAGCAGCAGCGCGGAGCGCACATGATCTCCTCTTCTGCCTTAATAATACCAGTTACAGCGCGAAATAAACATGAATGAACGTCTGAAAGTGTGTTAAAAGATAGAGTACAACTTATCGAAATCCGTATCATGTCACATGGAATCGCTCAATCAGTGTTTCAACCGTGGAAAGACGTCAGTAAAACAACTTGTAAACAATGTCATGTAACGTCACATTTACCTCAGAAAAACCATATGTGAACATAAACTCGTTAGTCAGCTAGACAAATTAACTCTAAAGACGAGCATTTTGCTAAATATATGCACCATATTACATATTCATTATGTTTCATGTTCTTCGATATTTAATGCATGTTTGAATAAATCTGGCAAGTTTTTATGACAGCCACCATTTAAATGTTTATATTTCATATAACTTTATTATAAAAATAACTAAAAGTGTAATTTAAGTGTTTGTATAGCTACAAATCAGTTAATTTTTACCTTCAATATTATAGTAGGCTAATGAAGCCTAGTAGGCTACAACTGACTCCCATAGTTTACAGCATTAGGTAAGAGATTTGTTTTCCTTGAGAAAATTTGCCATGTATTGTACCTGATATCCAAAATAATCAATATTGAATCGAATCGAATCGGAATCAAATCGAATTGCAAGCTTGTGAATCTAAAACGAATCGAATTGTGAAATTTGTGTCAATACCCAGCCCTATTGATAAGTAAAACGAGATTATTGTAATGCTGTTTTATTTGAAAAAACAATTTAGAAAAGCACTCCCTTTTTGTTGTTGTCATCCTTACAGAGCGGGTGATTGGTGTGCTGAAAGGTCGCTTTCACATCCTTGACGGTCCACTCCCTCGCTGTCTGGTTCAGTCTGCACGGGACAAAAACCAAGGGCAAGCAACAGTTGACAAACTTGTAAATGTTTGTGCAGCACTTGTAAACATGGCACAAAGTATTATTAAATAAATACTAAAGTATGTTCAATAGTGTCTCTATTTTTTTTATAGATTTAGTTTCTAAAGTACATTATGGAGAGGATAACATTAAATTAAGAACAAATGTATACATTTTTAAAAGATAGGTGCAACTCTAAAATCAAAGAATATTCCATAAAATAAAGGAATATATATTGGCCTATATTAACTACATTTTTATGTAACCTTCCCTTTTATTTCTAGTTATTTGTTATTTTATTGATTTACTTATTTAATATTGAATATTTGATATTTAAATAATATTACTTGAATAATTATTAGGAATTATGTGTCATTCATTATAAGAGTTTGATATATGTGAATGTTATATTTTTATTAATATTTATTTATTGTTGTATTTATATGTATGTGTTGGTATTATCACAAAAGAAAAAAAAGTAGAAGGAAAAATAAGGAATATTTATTGGGGGAAAATATGATGTCTTTAAAGGAACTGTCCATTTGTATAATTGTGTTAAATGTGTTTGAATTGAAAGACATAATAAAGTACATAAAATATATATGATAACCGAGGCACTCCTTAATTAAAATGTCTTTATTACAAAAATGACATGTCCTAAACGGACAACTTTAAAACGCCTTATATATGTGTCTATATTGTAGCCTTATTTAAGTTGATTTTCTGTATACTGTGTATTTATAAAGTCCAATAATGGTATTAGAGACTGTCAGTGGTAATATCAGTGTGTTCTTGTCGGTCAGTGTTGAGGATCTGTGTAACAACTGAGGCTTAGCCTGACAGTTAGCCTGCCGTGGACCAGGCTAGTTTCCCAGCATAAGTTGCCAGGGTAACTGAGTTTGAACTTTTTTAAGTTTGATTTATGAAACCGAATCTACCAAAAATAAGCCCGACTAACCGAAATAAGCCTGGCTTATACTCTAATCTTGGTTTATGGAACAGCCCCCTGGTCTGTAACAAAATCAAATTGTCTAAAAACAACTCAACATTATTGAACATGTCAAGTCACCTTCATTTATCTAGAGCTTTTAACAATATGTACAGCATGACGCAGGATGTCAATTACCACAGAAAATAATTACAGTACCTCATTCAAAACAATAATTCTTCTTGGGCAATGATGGCGCCTGTAACTGGCAGAGCCGCGGCTCGTCTCCTGTTGTTTAAATTATTAATGTTCTTTTTCTCAGTGTACGTGATCATTTCAGCTTGCATAACAGATGGATGCGTCCTGGCTGTATGGATTTATGATCGGGACTCTTTGTTTCACATCAGAGAGTCGATGGAGAACCTGTTTGATGATTACGACAGATACAAACAGGCTTTTCCTCCTCCGTTTGCTATTGATCCTGACTCACCTGACTACTTGTTACTATACCGGGCTCCGGGTAGGGTCCGTAGGAGATTCAGGAAAAGAGGCTTGCGGTCCGGTGTCCAGGTCAGGCGAAGGCGTGCAGCAGCGCGCGGTGGCTCTGTTGACTTCGGCCGCCGGGACCGTTTTCGGTGCCTGCGCCGGATTCCCCTTCTAGATGTGTGTGGTAGCGTGTCCTCGCCGCCGCCTGTTCGGATTTCAACGGGTGTCCTGGATCCTTTACAGCGCTGGAGTTGTGGTCAGAGACTTTCGCCGCAAATGTTTACTTCCGTGTTTGTGCCGGCTTTTTCTGTATGGACCGGCAGGAGACCATGTGACCGCTGGACGTGCCTTCAACCAATCCCGCTGCAAAACAGGGACACTGCCTCCGTGACGTTCTCCAAAATGCATGTTGGCCTGTTGAATGCTCGTTCAATTGCAAATAAATCGCACTCATTAAACGATCTTTTCACAAGAGAAGGCCTGGATATTATGTGTTTGTCAGAGACATGGCAGAGAGAGGAAGAGCTTATTCATTTAAATGAGCTCTGCCCAGCTGGTTGCTCGGCTATTGGGAGGCCCCGCCCTGGTCGTCGCGGTGGTGGACTGGCTATTGTGCACAAGGACATTCACAAATGTAATGAAATCTTGCCCCAAAAATTCTCTTCTTTTGAATTGCAGATGGTCAAGGTGGGTTTCTCATCCTCCTTCTACTGTATTTTGGTTTATCGACCTCCTGGCCCTGCTGCTGTCTTTCTTAGGGATTTTAGTGATTTCTTATCCTCTATAATTAAGCTGGAATCTGTCTTAATCCTTGGGGACTTTAATCTTCATGTTGATGACAGCTCATCTTGCCCTGCAATGGAACTTTTAACATTGACTGAAACTTTTAATTTTAAGCAGCATGTATCTGGGCCTACTCACCAGAAAGGCCATATTTTAGACTTAGTTTTTACACTTGGCCTAGATATACTAAACGTATCTGTAAATGATGTCTTTATGAGCGATCATAATATTGTTCTGTTTGATCTTCACTTCAGCTCTGACCCAAAGCTTCCAGTAGTTAGGCCTCAGAGACGTGTTATCACGGCAAATACTGCAGAGACATTTTCTGATTTGTTTGATCCTGCTCTAGTTATGGACTGCCTTGATGTGGATGATTTCGTTCACTGTTTTAACAATCACTGTGAAAAAATTCTGGATCAGGTGGCCCCTGTTAAATCAAACTTGGCTACTCGGGAAAAAATGTGGCCTTGGATTAATGAAGAGATTTTAAATCTTAAGAGACAGTGTCGAAAGACGGAACGCCTGTGGAAATCCACTAGCCTTGAGGTGCACAGGCTGTATCTCAGGGATCTTGTGCTGTCCTATAATGAGACGGTTGGAAAAGCCAGATCTGACTATATCCGTCATCTAGTAACATTAAACAAAAAAAATCCTAAAGTGCTGTTTGATATGATCAATACACTTGTTTGCCCTGCTGCCCCAGTTATCCCTGTTTTTTGTGAAGCTGACAGCAATGCCTTCTTGGGATTTTTCACAAATAAAATCAAAAGGATCAAAGACAAAATCCCGTCCAATCCGTGGGGTACCGCTGCTGTCTTTAAGCCAGTCTCCAGCAAGTGGTCCACTTTTAGGACTGTGACGATTGCTGATATCTCCGAATTGGTGACCAGGATGAAGCCATCTTCCTGTTCATCGGACGTCATTCCTTTTAGATTATTCCAAAAAGTGCTGGAAGAAATTGGCCCTTGTGTAACCAAAATGGTTAACCTTTCATTGTCTACTGGCGTTTTTCCAGATGCTTTTAAGCATGCTATAGTGAAACCGTTACTAAAGAAGCCAGGTTTGGACCCGTCGGATTTTAATAGTTTTAGGCCTATTTCTAAGCTCCCGTTTTTATCTAAGATCATTGAGAAGGTAGTCTGCAAACAGTTGACATTTTTCCTGGACAATAGTAACATCCATGAGCCATTTCAGTCAGGTTTTCGTAAACAACACTCTACCGAAACGGTTTTATTGAAAGTGTCAAATGACATTATGATGTCTGCTGACTCTGGTAAACACACTGTTCTAGTTCTCTTGGATCTGTCCTCAGCCTTTGACACCGTCGACCATCAGGTTCTGCTGAAAAGATTAAGTGATCAAGTAGGGCTGTCTGGGTCAGTTCTGCAGTGGTTCACCTCATATTTGTCTGGGCGTAGCTTCAGTGTTACAGCTAACCAAATAAGGTCTGAGTCTGCGGACTTGCTCTGTGGAGTGCCTCAAGGCTCTGTTCTGGGTCCTGTTTTATTTTTGTTGTATTTGATCCCTCTGGGAAAGATCATACAAAGGTTCAGTGAAGTTTCTTTTCACTTATTTGCTGATGATATCCAACTTTATTGCTGCTTTAAGCCGTCAGAGATCTGTAAGTTAAACTCCTTGCTACTTTGTCTGGTGGAAATTAAAAAATGGCTAAGTGATAACTTCCTGCAGCTAAATGCAGAAAAAACAGAAACACTGATCATTGCCCCGGAGGATGTAATCCCTGGGATTAAACAATACCTGGGTGATCTGGGCCAGTCTGCTAAGCCTAGTCTTAGAAACTTGGGAGTTATCCTGGACAAAGATATGTCATTAGTGCAGCACTGCAAGCAGCTGACGAGAAACTGCTTTTTTCAATTAAGGAAAATCTCGAAACTTAGAAATATGGTTTCACGCAATGATTTGGAGCTTATCATTCATGCCTTTGTGTCTTCGCGTTTAGACTATTGTAATAGTTTATTTTCATGCCTAAACCAGAAGGAGCTCTCTCGACTGCAATTAATTCAAAACTCTGCAGCCAGAATTTTAACACGTACTAATAGGAGGTCTCACATTTCCCCTATCCTAAAAGAACTTCACTGGCTACCAGTGTCTTATAGGATAAATTTTAAGATTTTGGTTTTAGTTTTTAGAGCTTTGCATGGTCAGGCACCCTCCTATATTAGTGACCTGATTCAGCGTTATACCCCTGTGCGTGCTCTGAGGTCTGTGGATCAGAACCTGTTGACTGTTCCACGCACTCGCTATCGTACTAGAGGTGACCGATCTTTTCAGGCTGTTGCCTCTAGGTTGTGGAATGATCTCCCACCGTCTATGCGCTCTCTTGACTCTGTTGATGCCTTCAGATGCAGACTCAAGACTCATCTATTTGTTCAGGCTTTTAATTAGCTGCTTGTGGGTTGATATGATCATGTACTGTCTATGCTTTTATTGTCTGTATTTTATGATATAATTGTTTTTGTTGTGAAGCACTTTGTGGTCTTTACCTGTGAAAGGTGCTATATAAATAAACTTTTTTTTACTTATGGACTGTTTCAAAGCAGCTTTACAGTGATAACAGGAGATTACAGTAACAGAGAGTGTTTAGGCTTTACAGCAGCTCTAGAATAAAGTTATTGTCCAGATAAAGTTAGTTTTGATCGCTTCACTTCCGTTGCAACGATCATTAGTTATTAACTTAGAGGCCGCTTACACGACACCGTTCTAACAGAAAACCCTCAATGCGCTCCGGCCGCTCTTTCGCACAACAACAGTGCCTGGTGGCTCGAGACAGAAACTGCTTATACATTGATACAGTATGTTTCACATTAAATCTACATAACCTATTAGTAATGGAATGTTTATAGATGAAGTATACAAAGTTATTGTCATGAGGTTGAAGGATAGAACCCAAACGCAGACGATATGCAGACACTCAAGGTTTATAACAACAGAAAACAAAAACCCACGAGGGGGCAAAACAGGACTGGAGGAGAGTACACCTTGACTAAGACTAGAAGATAAATGAAGACTAGATTCTGACTTGACGATGACTAGACAAGAAACAAACAGCAACACAAACTCACAATTCTCATTAAACAGGATTCAGACGAAGTACTCACAGGACTGTCACAGAGAATAACACGCAATGATTGACAATGTACCGACACGGGACAGAAACCATGAGGGTAGGGGTGGGCGGTATGACTAAAATTCTATTTCACGGTATGACTCATTATATTTCACGGTAACGATATATTTCACGATATAGATATTTATATATGTAGTTATTCTCGAAAAATCGACAAAAAGGGCTTTGTATAGGCCTAATAAATAAACCCAAATACTTTAGAAATGAAAAGTTCACATTGTTTTCTTTTTCTCTTATTTGGTAAATTATTTATTTGGTAAACTATTTAGACAGCTAAATATAAACAAAACACACTCATCAACTTTTAGATAAACTTCCCCCAACTGATTGATATTAAATACAACTCATAGGTGCAATTAAACTTTAAATAAAGTGTTTCTGAATAATTTTTCAATCTCATGTTATGCTTTACTTCATCAATCAGTTTATAATATCTGAATATTTTATATTGAACTATTCTATTCATGATAAATTAGTTACTTCCTTTTAATTTTGTAGGATAGTAATACTAGTTGTTTAAATGTGTTCCCCGGTACATTTTTGCCATGTCTGCTTAGGCTACACTGCGTTTTTAAGGGGCTTGTTTTGCTCTTTTTGTGATATCTGGCAACCCGTCACCCTGCGCTTTAATCAATAGAAGTTCAGAAGTGACTAGCAGGAGAGCAGCAGTTTGAAAACCGAACAGCAGCTACTGTTAGTGTTGACTAAGTAGCCTAGTTTAAATTATACACACCTTGTAACTGCGTCATTATTTGACCATAGCCCGGTGAACACCGCGCTCCCTCAGTGCGTGTGCACGCGCGCGTCTTCTGCATCAGTAAAATGCGATCGGTTAATGTCGAGTGTCAAGTTGTAATCACGTATCGAATCAAAGGAAGATTTTATCAGCTGGTTCGGTGGCCAATTGTTTGGAGTTAGAAATATATAACTCGCGATGCATATTTAGTAATTTTGCCTCAGATAGGCTACAGGATTATACATTCACTTTAACAAGCAGGTTGTTCATTACCACGGGCGGCAAGCTGTTTGCGTGTTTAAAAACTATACATAAGAGACGGAAAGATGCAGATAACTATACATTATTTAAGGTTATTTCTATTCGTTACGATATTGATATATGAACGGTTGTTGTCCAGCTTTCCCCGTTGCGAGCGTGCACTAATCTGTAGCCTGGGTGCTGCACTGCTCTAGTGAGTAGTGACTGCTGTACCTTTCCCCCCGAAAATATCACGTCAACAACAACAACAACCCTTTAGAAAATGTAATTCCTTTGTGGATCCTCGTGATCTGCTTTCTCCGTGTTTCTTTTTACAATTCTCAGTGTTTCAGTCTTACGCACGTTGCACGCGAGTTAACCACGCCCACTTATTTGCATTTCGCGGTATACACGGAATAAAAAAATCTGTTACGGTTGACATTTTCTACCGCGGTAACAATATATACCGTCATACCGCCCAGCCCTACATGAGGGGATAAAATAGGGAGCAAACTAATCAGGAACACAGGTGAAAGCGATGACATGATTACAAGATGAGATAACAAGGGGGCGGGGTAGGGTGACAAGACAACGCAAGCACACAGCCCAAACAAATGGCCATGTGCTTACACATAAAACATGAGTCTGTCATGATCCTGCCTCAAGACAAGAGAAGATCTGGGAAACGAAGGCAGAATCATGACAGTTATTAACGTACTGTAATTCTTACATTTTTATCCCATTACAAGTATTGTGTATACAGCACCATATCACTATGATCAGAGGATTCAAGGTGTGTGTATTCCTATAAAACAGATTTCTTTTTTTTGTTTTTAGTAGTGATGGGATGGTTGATACCGGGGCTCCGATGCTCCGACGCAGTTTTCAAAGCACCATTGTATCACACACTATACCGATGCTTGTAACGAAATGACAATATAATGTGATTGATGATGTTTAAAGCTCCAAACATCATGCAGTATTGGAAGGTCAGGGCAGCAGGTTTGAAAAAATTGGTGCTTCGCGACCCCACCTGATGCATACCCAGACAGCAACATAGTGTCGGCCCAGATCCCGCCCATATCTGGTACACATGGATTCCACAAGTACCATATGTGGGCCGGATCTGGGCCGACACTATGTTGGGGTCTGGGTAAAAGGGAAATTATTATCCCGTAGAGGTCTGCTACCCGACCCGAGCCCGACAGGTCCCGAAAAAACTCTCGAGGAATGTGTGACTGTTACACCTGTTCAACCACACCAAAGTTTCGTAATTGGTAAGTCCGTGCTTTTTCTCCTTTTTTTTCTTGTGTGCTGACTGCTGAGGGGGCCGCTGTGCCTTGGTGAAACTGTGTTTGTACATGTATTTGTTTAATTATTGTTGCAAGCAATCGTAAAATACAGCATATTGCAAAAGCAAAATGTATTTACTGTGAGAAATATGGACCTCAGGTTCGGTTCGGGTTCGGGCTTAAAATAAAACCGTAATGGTCGGGTCGGGTTGAATGATTTCGGGTAAGGGCCAGGTTCAGGCTTCAGTTTAAAGCCAGTGCAGACCTCTATTATCCCGTCACTTCGAGGGCTAACAGTAGGATTCAGTAGAAAAATCCAGACAGAAACTGAATGCACATCACACCTTTTTGATCATGTTTTATAGCTGGAGTCTCAGAGACACCGAACAGAACATAAGGGGTTAAACAGCTCACACAAAATATTTTTTCAACTACTCACGACAATTATTAATTATGTTCACATACTTTATATATAAAATGTAGCATCCCATTAACTGACTGTTACGATCTTTTAAAGTCTAGGAGATGTTACGCAACATTTGTTTTATTAGCACTGCTGATGGAGGAATACGGTGGAGAGAAAACCATGACAGACTCAACTTGAAGAGAAACAAACTGGATTTTATTGTCACAAAGCCGAAGCCACTAGTTCCAGTTTGGAAAAATGAGTGTGCTATTTACAATGTTTACAAAATATTAAATAATAGGGAAGAGAACCAAAAAGTGGCGCCAAAGAAAAGAACAGAATATAACAAAACAATCCTTATACTAAACCTAATCCTAACCAAAGAAAAAGGTGAAAAGAAAACCGAATTCTTCGGTGCATCCGGCACCTAAATAAGCTAACTACTAAAACAAAACATACACAGAGTGGCGCTCACTCCTAACCTAGTGTATCTAACAAATAAACACTACGGGCATTATGTATAACGCGGCATACTGACCTGTCGTTCTCTTTCCCAGAGAGAGAGTCGAATTACAGGACCCCACAGCGTCAAACTAGGATACACATTGAAACTATGATTTCTACAACTAAAACATACTGAATATTAAGGCACATATAAACAAAGCATACAGCACCCAACTCATTCCACTACAAAGAGCCAGACATCACTATATGAATCTCCAGTCACAGGTTTAGTAACCTCACAACGCTACACGAGCTCATGGCCGCTTCCGAGAGATCGCATGAATGAAAACGCCATCCTTTTGAACCCAGCTGGTCAACTCTGATTGGCTCCCGGGCGCCGCCCCAACGATGAGTGACGTCCCGCTAGGCCAATCACAGCAGCCTGCCAGCCAAGAGTGAGCTAGAAACAGAAACAGATAATGAGCATATACTATCAACACGTGCGAAGTATACCAGCGTGCACAGACTAGTGAAAACAAAACAAACCCCCACGTGGAACGTAACACTGACAATCATAGAAACATTCACCACACTATCTAGATAGTCAGCTTGCTGATGATTGTGGAATTTTAGTCTTGGTATGTTTGTCAGGCCACAAAGAAATATAGAGCTGAGTATCATCAGCGTAACAGTGAAAACCACTGCCATGCTTCCTAATGATATCTCCCAAGGCTAGCATGTACAGAGTGAAAAGCAACGGTCCTGGTACTGAGCCTTGCGGTACTCCACTTGTGATCGATATGATACCTCTTCATTTACTGCTATTTAAACCATGCCAATGTAGTTCCACTGATGCCAACATCATTTTCAAGTCTATTCAAAAGAATGTTGTGGTCGATAGTATCAAATGTGGCACTAAGGTCCAGTAACACTAATAGAGAGATACAACCACGATCGGATGATATGAGAAAATCATTTGTAACTCTAATGAGAACAGTCTCAGTACTATGGTACGGTCTAAATCCTGACTGGAAATCCTTGCAGATTCCATTTCTTTCTAAGAAGGATCACAGTTGTGAGGATACTGCCTTTTCTAGTATCTTTGACAGAAAATGGAGATTCAAGATCGGTCTGTAATTAACTAATTCTCTAGGATAAAGTTGTGGGTGTTTTTTTAATGAGAGGTTTAATAACAACCAGCTTGAAAATATTCGGTATGTATCCTAATAACAATGATGAATTATTAATATTAAGAGGATCTATAACTTTTGGAAGCATCTCTTTCATTATCTTAATCGGTATAGGGTCTAATATACATGTTGTTGATTTTAATGATTTAACAAGTTTAGACAATTCTTCATCTCCTATAGCAAAGAATGAATGGAACTGTTTCTCAGGGGATCCATACCACAATGTCTGATGTGATACCGTAGTAGACGGTTGCATGGTTATAATTTTCTCTCTGATAGTATCAATCTTGCAAGTAAAAAAAAGAGAAAAAAAAGTCCTTACTGCTGTGCTGTTTGGAAATGTCCGAACCTATTGCAGCTTTATTTCTCATATTTTATTTAAGGATTCTTTATTTACTGTAATTATTTTATAATTAATTTAGCCACTGTATCAAATAAATACCTAGGGTTGTGCTTTTTTTCTTCTAAGATAGTCAAAAAGATTCTTAAAACTTAAAAAAATAAATAAACATCCTTTACCACGCTTGCATTTTTATAGTTTATATTCTAATGCATTTTCAGTTATATGTAAAAAAAATTATGGAGCTGTTTAATTACCCATTTTGACTATTTTTTGACTAGAAGTCAATTTAATAACACTTTTTATAAATCATTGTTTTTAGCAAATGGAGTACAGTTTTTATGACCTTTTTTGTGGAAGGGTTATATATACAGACCCCATAATGTGTATTATAGTAAATAGGCTCCATAATGATTTTGTGATGATTTAAAAAGGTGGTTAAAAAGGAGTAAGGGGATTGCAAGGTAGCTAGCTTGAAGCCAATGGGGCTGTCGGTAAGAACAGGTCCAGTCTAGTCACTCAGGTATCAAATTCTTTATTTCTTTTGTGTGCGTGTGGTTTATGGTCAATTACGCACACGCAGGAATAAACAAAGAAAGGAGAAAAACTCAGTCCTCTGCACAGTACATCCATGTGCTGCAAACAGAAGTAACATGCTGTGGGCACAGGTGCAGTTAATAAAGCCAGATATAGAGTCCTGATTGGCTAAGAAATTAGGTGGGTGGAGCTAGAGTTAATATGAAAATTAACAGGCTAAGAGGGGTGTGGCACATGCTTTGCACCTTGTGGATTAAGGGACAAAAAACTTCTCAACAGCCGCCCCCAAATTTGTATAGCAAATTTGATCAGTCAGGGAATATCAGGTAGGGCTGGAAGAGGGATGAGGCGGGCAACGGGCCTTGTATATGTCCTGTCCTTGACTTGTACATCAGCAACCCTACAACGACCATCCTTGCTAGGATGAAGGGCGATGATCTTACCCACTGACCATTGGGATCTGGGAAGTTGAGGATCTAGAATCAAAACAACAGTGTTAAGTTGCAGGTTAGGATGGTCTCTGCGCCACTTTTGTCTGGAGAGGAAAGATAATTTCTAAGGAAATGGGCCCAAAAATGATCAGAAAGGATCTGACTGTGACGCCATTGACGGCGACTGTGCAGCTCAGAGTCTGGATATGTAACTAAAGGAACGGAAGCATCATGCCGCCCCATAAGCAGCAAGTTAGGGGTCACAGGGTCAGGATCAGCAATGTCAGATGATACATAGCCTATGGGCTTGGAATTTAAGATGCCTTCAATTTCAACCATGACTGTGCGTAGTACCTCCTCACTGACAATTTGAGCACCTAGGGTAGTCTCCAGAGCAATTTTGATGGAACGTATTTCACGCTCCCAGCTTCCACCAAAGTGAGGTGCGTGTGGAGGATTGAATTTGAAGGAAATCCTTTGCCTGGCCAGAGTTTCCTGAAGGTCAGGGGTTAGGGATTGATAGGCGTCTAGTAGCTCTCTCTTGCCTCCAATGAAGTTGGTACCTCTGTCAGAGAGCAGCTCAAATGGTTTACCTCTGCGAGCAATAAAACGCCTGAGCGCCATCAAGAAGGAATCTGTGTTCATGTGACTGAGTAGCTCAAGATACACGCACCTAGTCGTCAGACATTTGAAAATTATTCCCCACCTTTTTTCAGCTCGTCTACCAATCTTGACCGTGTAGGGCCCAAAACAATCCATCCCAGTAGAATAAAACGGAGGTTCGTGCAAGCGAAGGCGAGCGGGAGGGAGATCTGCCATTCGGGGAATAATGGGATGTGCTCGGAATTGTTGGCATTTCGGGCACCTATGCTGATATTTTCTGACTGCCTCACGACTGCCTTAGGATCCAGTACCGCCTCCTTAACTCCGCAAAAAGCCTTTCTGGCCCAGGATGTTGTAGGTGGTCATCACAATCCTTAATTATAAGCGTTGTGATTGGATGGGTAGGGTCCAGGACTACTGGATGAACGGCATCAGGGGGTAGATCACTGCTTTGCCGTAACCTTCCGCCTACTCGAATGAGCCCTGATGCTGGGTCTAACTCTGGAGCAAGGGAGAGTAAACGACTTGAAGATAGAAGGGGCTTTTGGAGTTTGAAGGCAGGCTAAATCATCCCTGAAGGAATCCACCTGGGCTTGTCTTAGCATGGCGGTCTCTGAATCATGGTAGTTTTCGGCTGATGGAGGCTTTGCCGCCCCATGAAGGGATGCCGCCATGCAGTCAAGGAGATCTTGGAGGGTGGTAAATTGACTGGGGTCAGGGATGGAGGGGTATGGACTGAGGGATACAGCACCACAGAAGCTGGGCTTATGGCGCTCTTCAGCATCATCAGATGGATCTATTGCAGGGCTAGTGGGCCACAGTTCAGAGGATTGAAAAAGAAAGGCAGGTCCTTGGTTCCATCTGCAGGGCCTACTAAGTTCGGCTAGTAGCTTTCCTCTAGTTAGGTCATCTGCTGGGTTGTTCTGAGAATCCACATAACACCACTCCTGGCCTTTAGTGAGCTCCTGAATCTCAGCTACCCTGGTTCCAACGAAAACTTTGTAACGGCAAGAGTCAAACTTGAGCCAATGGAGTACAGTGGTAGAGTCAGTCCATAGAATAGTCCTTCTGATATGGAGGGTGAGCTCTGTTGGGAGGAGACCGAATAGCTGGGCTCCAATGAGAGAAGCACATAATTCAAGTCTCGGAATGGATAGTTGTTTTTTGGGAGCGACGCGGGACCTCGCCATGAGGAAGGACACATACCCTTGTTGCTGACCATCTTCTGTGCACATGTAGGCAACTGCACCATAGGACCTCTCTGATGCATCACAGAAGATGTGAAGGTCCTGAGTGGCTAAGGAGGTGTCTACTGAAGGAGGGGTGAGGCAGCGAGGCAGAGTGATA
This sequence comes from Rhinichthys osculus, assembly GCA_029959095.1. NCBI lineage: Eukaryota > Metazoa > Chordata > Actinopteri > Cypriniformes > Leuciscidae > Rhinichthys > Rhinichthys osculus. Next base: position 45,504,513 of record JARWKJ010000010.1, on the reverse strand, counting down.
GTGGAGAGGCTAGGGAGTTCATTTTCCCAGGAAACCCAGGCTTCTAAGAGATCATGAGGGAGATTTGGGTCATCCCATTCTCGTGCCTTTCCCCATAAGTGCTGAACGATGATTTTGGCCCTTGTTGTGTAAGGGAGGATATAGCCAAGAGGATCGTAATGGCTAGCAAGAACTCTGTAAATATGGCGCATAGTTGGAATGGTAGGTTCAATGACTCTGTGCCTGTATCTGAGGGTATCTGTCTGGCAGTTCCAGAGGAGGCCTAGTGTAGACTCTGAGGGATCAAGGAAAGGATGGTGTGATAACCAGAGCTCCGTTTGTTCTGACCTGGCTTCCGGAGGTAGGTCATAGATGACCTGAGGATCATTACTAGCCCATTGTCTGATTTCGAAGCCGCCAGAGGAGAGGGTAGAGCACAGGCTATAAAGGAGATCTCTGGCTTCCTCTGGGGTCGTGAGACTCTGTAAACAGTTATCCACGTAGAAGTTATTGTGTATGGAATGGCGAATGCACTCATCTGCCTGAGCATCTTTGATGATCCTCTGGAGGATGTAAATGGCACAGCAAGGGCTTGAGGTTGTGCCGAAGGGGAGAACTTGTCATTCATACACTGTTGGAAGAGCTTCACAGTCCAGGTCACGCCAGAGGAATCGCAGGAGAGGTTTATCCTGGGGTAATAGGCGCACCTGGTGAAACATTGATTTAATATCTCCACTGATAGCAGTCTTGTGCTGGAATTGTGCAGTCTGAGTGTCTGAGTGTGGAATTGTGCAGTCTGAGTGTCAGGAATTTCACCGGGTGAGAATGTTCTGACAAGGATAGCTAGTCAGCAGTGAAGGCTTGACTGATGACATAAGACTTGTTAGGATGTGCTTTAGGAATAAGGGGAAAGGATACAGAAGCTCCATTAAGAGTCTGGACATCCTGTCTCACAGTTCTCAGCTGTAGATTCTCAGATTTTCCTTTTAACTGAAGTGTTTGGGCAGCAGGGTGAAGGAGGATTGTTCTTTCGGACCCATCATCCAGTATGGCATAAGTGTCTAAGGATCTGTTGCCATTGCGCAGGGTCACTTCAACTACCTTCAGTAGTACTTTATTGCAGTCACTAGGGTGGTCAAGATATAGATTTTGCACTTGCCTCTGGTTAATGTTGCATAGGATGTGTAGGTGTTTCCCGTTACACTGGCTGCAGCGTCCCTTCAGGTCACATTGGGTTGCAAAGTGATCTCGTAAACATCGCCAACAACGTCTCTGTTCCTTGATCCAGTTAGTTCTCTGGTCTTTGGTGAGCTGGAGGAAACCACCACATTTACTGACATGATGTTCGGTAGAATCACAGTAAGCGCACACTGGATAGCATTCAGCTATGCTGTTAGGAAGAGGCTGAACAACTTTAGGTGAGGGAACTTGGGCTCTGGAGGAAGTCATATGAGAGGAGGTTTTAATACCATGAAGTATGGTTGTACCCCTTAATGGGTGAGGAGGTGGAGGCCTCTGCCGGACTGGCTGACCGATAGGCTGAGATGTTCTTTCTCTCCTGGGCTGGTAGCGGGCTTCTTGTTGTAGCCAGTTGGAAAAATCCAGGAGGTTATAGGAAGGGGGACCTGGTCCACTCAATCTCATACATCTCTTAAACTGGCAGAACTGTTCATGGGGAAGCTTCTCTAGTAGTCGCTCAACATGTGAGCCACAGGTAAGCTCAGAGAGACCTTCAGGGCCCATGGACTGAAGGAGGCCCACTAATGCCTGCAGTCTGAGGGAAAATTGGTCTAAGCCTCTACCATCACCTGTACGAATAACAGCATCTCCATTATGGTTTGGAGCTCATTCAAAGCAAGTTGTCTAGGTTGACCATAGCGCTCATCTAGGGCTCGTACAGCTTGAGTGTAAGGATCTGGGGCATAAGCATAAGCCAAAGCAAGTCTCCTCGCCTGGTCTACCTTCAGATGATCCAACAGGATGTGGTATTTATATTGCTCTGATTCTCTTGGATCTAACAAGTTGGATAGGGCCATCTTTAACATCATGTACTGGCATTCGTCCTCCCTTGTGAGATCAGGGAAAGAAGGGCCTTCTACCCTCCTATAGTTGAACTGCTGGAGGCCAACAGGAGGAACTAGCTGGTTTAGAGGGGGAGACGATGTCAGGTGGTGTGGCTGCACATTGAGAGGCTGGTATGCCGGCTGGGCAGAATAGGATAAAACAGCAGGCAAAGGTTGATTAGGCAGTGTATAGACTGGGTGCATGGGGTTATACGAGGCTGGTGCTTGATATCTGGCAGGAAACTGACCACAGCCAGGAGGATGCATGCTCTGCAAGGACTGTGGCATAGGCTGGGTAAGAGGGGCACGGCTTACAGGAGGAGGAGATGGAAGCTGTGACTGAAGTGGAAGAGGAGGGGGCCTATGGTCCTCCATAGTCTGATGGGCTTGTGGTGATTGAAGGTTAGAATTATCAGGGCAAGGGGATAGCAAGCGAGACCGTGAGGAGTGAGTGCTGCTCCTAAGCATGCACTGCTGGATTAATCTACCCTGATTTCTTAATTCTTCTACCATTTGCTGTAGGAGTGTAGTCTGAGTGTCAGGCATGGGAGCTACAGGAGAGGTATGTGGGTGTTCAACATCAGGGGTTTGCATTCTCTCAGATAGGACAGGTGAGTAAGGGTGTGGAATATCCTCCTGAATGTCTCCCTCCATGGGCAATTCTAACTCCTCTGGCTCTTCCTCAGACTCGTCCGCTTTCCAGGGTTGATAATGAGGACCAGTACCAGAACTATCTGCAGGATGAAGCAGTTGTTGTTCTGGTGGTTCTGCTGTAGGTTGTGACCTCTGATGATGTTGCAGGATGAAATCATCATAACGTGCAGGGAGCTGGGCTTGGCGACGTGGGCGTTCAGACTGAGACAATGAGGGCAGGGAGTGACTAGACATATCCACCGATCATCAATGGGCTCCGGCTCGAAGGACCATGAAAAGGAGTAAGGGGATTGCAAGGTAGCTAGCTTGAAGCCAATGGGGCTGTCGGTAAGAACAGGTCCAGTCTAGTCACTCAGGTATCAAATTCTTTATTTCTTTTGTGTGCGTGTGGTTTATGGTCAATTACGCACACGCAGGAATAAACAAAGAAAGGAGAAAAACTCAGTCCTCTGCACAGTACATCCATGTGCTGCAAACAGAAGTAACATGCTGTGGGCACAGGTGCAGTTAATAAAGCCAGATATAGAGTCCTGATTGGCTAAGAAATTAGGTGGGTGGAGCTAGAGTTAATATGAAAATTAACAGGCTAAGAGGGGTGTGGCACATGCTTTGCACCTTGTGGATTAAAGGGACACTATGCAGCTTTTTTAGCTTAACTGAACAGCTTCAGAGTTATTGAAATGGTTATATAACTTCTTTCGGGTTGAATGGTGGGCGTCTCGACCCCCCCTGGTGCCTGTTAGCGAAAAAATTTCACTTGCAACTTCGGTGCGGCGGGCCGCGTCAGGAAGTATCGCGTGATATCAGCTCTCGCGATGTAACATATTCCTTTACGGCAACTGCACACATACACACAGGAACAAGGTATAGATGGATTGAGTTTGTCACACTATCGTCATGGCTGAGCCGGCATATAAGATGCAGAAAGCTAGGAAAGCATTGTCGGAGGAACAGAGAAAGAGGAAACGGCAGACTGACCGAGCGAGGAGTCGGACACGAGCATAGGCATAATTTGCGGGTGTGTTATGTCCCCATTGAAACTTCTCGCGGCACGGATGTAACGTTACCATTACAAACAAATAAAACATCTCCAGGTAACTCTAGTAGAGCATTCATTTCGTTCGTTTGTTAAATAAGAGGCGATCTGAAATGTGTTATTTTTGAAAAAAAGTGACCAAAGTGCTCGTTGCCTCTGCGATCAGTGGTGCAGATAAGTGTTCTGTTGTGACGCGCTCCTGAATCCGTTGCGGGGACTGAGAGACTCTCTATATTTTGTTATGGTGAAATCACAAAACCTAATGCACAAAAAACATGTCCCTGCTTGAAATACAACCACTAATAAACAATCGGTTTTGATGAGGAAAATAAACTATACTACTAGTACCGATTAGAACCCAGAACCTCTGACACACTTGGCAAAAGTTCTGCCTCTGGACCATTAAAATTGTCGGATCTATGTATTTAATCACTTGAAAATTCTCACCACTAACAGCATATATTATATCTCATTAAACGACAAATTAAACACAATGTACTATTGTATACTATGTAACAGGCCATGTCACGCTCTGAGTGAGTGGTATTTACGACAGTAACGTTAAATTCAAGTACTCCACAGTAACTCTAGGGGTCGCTGTTTGACAAAAAACAGGATTTCTGCATAATGCCCCTTTAAGGGACACAAAACTTCTCAACAGTGGTGAATAAGTTCAAACAGATCATCATCATTCATTAAAGAAAAAGGAATGAAAGAATAAAGAAAATTAAATGTCTTTATATTAAAACAGGAGAGAGA
>JARWKJ010000010.1:45422522-45492522 GCA_029959095.1 Rhinichthys osculus | reverse complement strand
ACCTGTCCGTGTAGGTCACCTGTAGATTTCCCTGCTTCAAACTTCAGCGCCAGGCCAAAGTCGGCCATACAGGCGGTTAAATCGCTCTTCAGTAACACATTCTTACTTTTTATATCTCTGAGAGAGAGAGAGAGAGAGAGAGAGAGAGAGAGAGAGAGAGAGAGAGAGAGAGAGAGAGAGAGAGAGAGAGAGAGAAAATAACAATGAGTAACCTGGACAACAAATGATGACACACACTGCCTTCTGACTGGGGGCTGCAAACCAGTTCTGGGGTCCGTGAAAAAGTTTCGAGAATAGTGTAAATAAAGTCAAAGTCAATAAATAAGTAAACATAAAAAATTATGTAAATAAATAATTCCTCTAACAGTACATTACTATGAGTAGACATTTTTATTTCATTTAAACTGAATATTTTCCAAATAATATTTTCCACACATTTATAGTATACATTTTTTACAGTATACAGTCTTTATACAGGAAACCATATAGATGACTGTTCAAAATGAGGATGGGGTCCTCACACGAGAATGATGATATTCAGGCCTCTAAAAGACAGATCTGTACCTGTGTGCAATGGCAGGCTTGTGTCCGTCCTTCAGGTTGGGTATGTCCTCATGTAAATACGCCAAGCCGCGCACAAATGTTTGGGCTATCAGGCACAGCTCATTCCAGGACACAACATTAGCCTTCAGGAAGTCCGTCAACGAGCCCTGAGTGTACACACACACACACACACACACACACACACGATATCATCAACAGGACTCAGTCTCTGTCAGTTGTGCAACATAGTAAGGTCATGTGACAGTAATGTAGCATGCTACTGTTTAACATGTCACCATCAAATCAAAACTAATCATTCTAATTTTTTTATGTATTGCAATGTTTATCGTTAATGATTTATCCGTGAACAATACTTTTTTTAATTCATGTGCCTTGTAATCTTTAATCAAAAACATAAACCTCCCCTTTCCCTCGCAACATCTCATCACAACAAATTATCAAAACAACAACAAGCCAATCAGTTCCCGATGAACAAAATCAAGTCCCGCCATACATTTTTTCTCTTTCCAGAAGTAGTTTCACTCAGATATACTTCCCAATAGGGAAGAAAATATCACAATTTCCATTTCATACAAAATATAAAACATTTATCATTGTATACTGTGTACTACACATTTGTTAAATATTAGGGATTAAACCTTGTACAGTATGCAGTAATCACTGTACACTAATATCTATTGTGAGTGTAGCCGATGACAAACACTTACATGATGATCTTCACAGGTGTGTGTGTGTGTGTGTTCATGTACCTTCTCATGGTACGCTGTGATGAGCCAGAGCTCTATATCCACTCCGCTTCCTCTTTTTTCTGCTCCGATGAAGTGAAGGATATTTTCATGCTTCATTCCACTCACACTATAAATCTCATATTCATTCTGCCATGACTGCTTATTCTGAGAGAGATCACAAACAAAAACATGCAAAATTACCCACATTCAAAGTCATTGTAAAATAGTCAATATGCACAATAACTTAGTTCTTGAAGTGGACCAGCACTTCTATATTTTAATCTGTAGCGGACCCTCACTTTATTACTTCTCACATGTTGCCAGTACTCTGACTGCCCACACCGAAACATAGAATCAGGGCCAGGCTATTCATTAATTGTACACATCGTGAGTTCAGACCTTTAATGTCCTGTACGAACTGAACGAACCAATTATCTGAGTAATATAGCAAAAAAAAAAGTTTTTCATTTTGCATGAATGGCGCGCAGATCCCCGTAGGGGCGTTCACGCTCCAAAAGTGATAAGATTTCCACGAGCCGTTCCTTTCGCAAAGCGGGTGATCTAATGTGCAAACCATTTGAATTCTATTGAGAATGTAGTAAAACGCTATGGAGAAAGTCAAACATGATCTAAAACATCCACATATACTAAAGACTGATGAAAAGAGGGGAAAACATCATCCTGCACTAACATAAATTACTAACTACTCATGGCCAGCTTTATTAGAATTTATTGCGTTGTATTGTATTTGTTGTGGTATATTTTGATTAACTTGTTTTATGATAGATAAATGTAATTAAGGGAATACAATTTTCATTAAAGATTTATATTACAATTGTGGCATGTTGTAGAAATTGTTAATGAATGTGATGGATGCTATTTTTTTTAATAATAAATGTAGATAAAGAAAGGAAAAATATAACAGTGGGCTAAGAATTGTAATGGGGAACCATCCATGGTCCAATTTTTTTAAAAAGTTGTTTAAAATAATTTCAACATAAGTGAGTGGAACCAGTTTATCTTATCTATTTCAGTCCAAATGAACAGCAGTATAGCACATGCTGAATGTAACTGTTACATCTGTCAGCTGCTGTACCCTTAAGAACCAGCAGATGGCAGCCACGTCCCTCAATGTCTCCATAGAGTCTGTTAATTCCAGACTCCATTTCCCAGAAACCACTGCTTATTAGTTTACTGGTTTCAGCTGTGTCTAGTTAATCTTATCATTGCCATGTCTATTTAAATGCCTTTTGCCTTAATTCAGTATGAAGTCTTGTTTGTTTGTTTTCGGTTAACATTCTCCATCAGAATTTCAAGCAGTTCTTGTGTGTAGTGATGGCCAAATGAAGCGTTTCGAAGCATTATTGCTTTCCGATACAATTGTATCGAAAATGGTTCATTACTCGAAGCTTCATTCAGATAGAAATTGCAGCACCATCTCCTGGTGAAGTAAATGTAATGCAACAAAGCTGACAACCATAAAATGCCAGTAGGCTTATGTTAACGCCCCGTTTATGATGTGTTTACCGAGGCGATCTAAGCTGAAACAGTGTAGTGCTGTGAAACTCATTTATGTAGGTGAAGTTTCCAGACACTGATGAATTTCATGTGTTCACCTTGATAATAAAACATTAAGCATGATGTGTGTGTGTGTGTGTGTAATTATTTCTTTGCCACTCTCCTCAACAATAAACTCAATCCACTCTCCTCAACAATAAACTCAATCCACTCTCCTCAACAATAACACCAATCCAAACACCGACTACTACAACCCACGGAGTTGCCATGGTTTGGCTTTACTTTTATAAGAAATACAGCCGCCAGGTTTCAAACCTGTCAACACTGGATTGGGCTGTCAAAGCATTCAGGTGGTTCACTACAGGAGTGAAGCAGTGTGTTTGCTTCAGACGTCATTTTCACGTGACTAATGACGTAATGATACAAGCTCCGAAGCAGTGGTTCATTGCAAGGACCGTTCGAGTTTGAAGCAAGCTTCGGAGCGTCGGTGTCAGACGTAACATCACTACTTGTGTTCCTAAAGTTTATCTCCGCCTGAGTCTTGGATTCCTCGTTCCTGTCTGCACTTCATGGATTGTATGTGTGTTTGGAATGATTACATGTGATTGACTCTCTGCCTTTTATGGACTATAAACTTGGATTATATTTGTTATATACTTTGCGTTTGGATTCTCACTTTCTCTGCTGTTTTACCACAACCACCAAATCATGAAAGTAACTTATTTAGTATACAAATTTAATGGACAAGTGATTAGGAAAGGCCTGAAAGACATTACTAACTACTAGAAAAAACACCCCAGCATTGTGTTGAATCAACAACTGGCCATTGATTTGAATAAGTCTTCTCCCCACTGCTCTACTCCCCACTGCTCTACTCCCCACTGCTCTCTCTCCACTGCTCTTCACCCACTGCTCTTCTCCCCACTGCTCTTCTCCCACTGCTCTATACCCACTGCTCTATTCCCCACTGCTCTATTCCCCACTGCTCTTCTCCCCACTGCTCTTCTCCCCACTGCTCTTCACCCCACTGCTCTACTCCCCACTGCTCTACTCCCCACTGCTCTACTCCCCACTGCTCTCTCTCCACTGCTCTCTCTCCCCACTGCTCTACTCCCCACTGCTCTCTCTCCCCACTGCTCTCCTCCCCACTGCTCTCTCTCCCCACTGCTCTACTCCCCACTGCTCTCTCTCCCCACTGCTCTCCTCCCCACTGCTCTCTCTTCCCACTGCTCTACTCCCCACTGCTCTCTCTCCCCACTGCTCTCCTCCCCACTGCTCTCTCTTCCCACTGCTCTACTCCCCACTGCTCTACTCCCCGCTACTCTCTCTCCACTGCTCTCTCTTCCCACTGCTCTACTCCCCACTGCTCTCTCTCCCCACTGCTCTCTCTCCACTGGTCTCTCTCCCCACTGCTCTACTCCCCACTGCTCTCTCTCCCCACTGCTCTCTCTCCCCACTGCTCTACTCCCCACTGCTCTACTCCCCACTGCTCTACTCCCCACTGCTCTCTCCCCACTGCTCTCTCTCCACTGCTCTACTCCCCACTGCTCTACACCCCACTGCTCTCTCCCCACTGCTCTCTCCCCACTGCTCTCTCCCCACTGCTCTCCTCCCCACTGCTCTCTCTCCACTGCTCTCTCTTCCCACTGCTCTACTCCCCACTGCTCTCTCCCCACTGCTCTACTCCCCACTGCTCTACTCCCCACTGCTCTACTCCCCACTGCTCTCTCCCCACTGCTCTCTCCCCACTGCTCTACTCCCCACTGCTCTACTCCCCACTGCTCTACTCCCCACTGCTCTACTCCCCACTGCTCTTCTCCCCACTGCTCTTCTCCCCACTGCTCTACTCCCCACTGCTCTTCTCCCCACTGCTCTACTCCCCACTGCTCTACTCCCACTGCTCTCTCCCCACTGCTCTCTCCCCACTGCTCTCTCCCCACTGCTCTTCTCCCAACTGCTCTTCACCCACTGCTCTCTCCCCACTGCTCTCTCCCCACTGCTCTACTCCCCACTGCTCTTCTCCCCACTGCTCTTCACCCACTGCTCTCTCCCCACTGCTCTTCTCCCCACTACTCTCTCCCCACTGCTCTTCTCCCCACTGCTCTCTCCCCACTGCTCTACTCCCCACTGCTCTCTCCCCACTACTCTCTCCCAACTGCTCTACTCCCCACTGCTCTACTCCCCACTGCTCTACTCCCCACTGCTCTACTCCCCACTGCTCTTCTCCCCACTACTCTCTCCCCACTACTCTCTCCCCACTGCTCTTCTCCCCACTGCTCTCTCCCCACTGCTCTTCACCCACTGCTCTCTCCCCACTGCTCTTCACCCACTGCTCTCTCCCCACTGCTCTTCTCCCCACTACTCTCTCCCCACTGCTCTTCTCCCCACTGCTCTTCACCCACTGCTCTTCTCCCCACTGCTCTCTCCCCACTGCTCTTCTCCCCACTGCTCTTCACCCACTGCTCTTCTCCCCACTGCTCTTCACCCACTGCTCTCTCCCCACTGCTCTTCACCGACTGCTCTCTCCCCACTGCTCTTCTCCCCACTACTCTCTCCCCACTACTCTCTCCCCACTGCTCTTCTCCCCACTGCTCTCTCCCCACTGCTCTTCACCCACTGCTCTCTCCCCACTGCTCTTCACCCACTGCTCTCTCCCCACTGCTCTCTCCCCACTGCTCTTCTCCCCACTACTCTCTCCCCACTGCTCTTCTCCCCACTGCTCTTCTCCCCACTGCTCTCTCCCCACTGCTCTCTCCCCACTGCTCTACTCCCCACTGCTCTACTCCCCACTGCTCTCCTCCCCACTGCTCTCTCCCCACAGCGTTCTCCCCACTGCTCTTCACCCACTGCTCTTCACCCACTGCTCTTCTCCCCACTGCTCTTCTCCCCACTGCTCTCTACCCACTGCTCTACTCCCCACTGCTCTCTCCCCACTGCTCTCTCCCCACTGCTCTTCTCCCCACTGCTCTACTCCCCACTGCTCTCTCCCCACTGCTCTACTCCCCACTGCTCTCTCCCCACTGCTCTACTCCCCACTGCTCTACTCCCCACTGCTCTCCTCCCCACTACTCTCTCCCCACAGCGTTCTCCCCACTGCTCTCCTCCCCACTACTCTCTCCCCACAGCGTTCTCCCCACTGCTCTTCACCCACTGTCTCTCTGCCTTTTATGGACTATAAAAGTCAGAGAGTTTTCTCTCTTCACCCACTGCTCTTCACCCACTGCTCTCTCCCCACTGCTCTTCACCCCACTGCTCTACCGCCCACTGCTCTTCACCCCACTGCTCTTCTCCCCACTGCTCTACTCTCCACTGCTCTACTCTCCACTGCTCTTCTCCCCACTACTCTCTCCCCACAGCGTTCTCCCCACTGCTCTTCACCCACTGCTCTTCACCCACTGCTCTTCACCCACTGCTCTGTCCCCACTGCTCTACTCCCCACTGCTCTACTCCCCAATGCTCTACTCCCCACTGCTCTACTCCCCACTACTCTCTCCCCACTACTCTCTCCCCACTGCTCTTCTCCCCACTGCTCTCTCCCCACCGCTCTTCACCCACTGCTCTCTCCCCACTGCTCTCTCCCCACTGCTCTTCTCCCCACTACTCTTCACCCACTGCTCTCTCCCCACTGCTCTTCTCCCCACTGCTCTTCACCCACTGCTCTTCTCCCCACTGCTCTTCACCCACTGCTCTTCTCCCCACTGCTCTTCACCCACTGCTCTCTCCCCACTGCTCTTCACCGACTGCTCTCTCCCCACTGCTCTTCTCCCCACTACTCTCTCCCCACTACTCTCTCCCCACTGCTCTTCTCCCCACTGCTCTCTCCCCACTGCTCTTCACCCACTGCTCTCTCCCCACTGCTCTTCACCCACTGCTCTCTCCCCACTGCTCTCTCCCCACTGCTCTTCACCCACTGCTCTACTCCACACTGCTCTTCACCCACTGCTCTTCTCCCCATTACTCTCTCCCCACTGCTCTTCTCCCCACTGCTCTTCTCCCCACTGCTCTCTCCCCACTGCTGTACTCCCCACTGCTCTACTCCCCACTGCTCTCTCCCCACTGCTCTTCACCCACTGCTCTCTCCCCACTGCTCTCTCCCCACTGCTCTTCACCCACTGCTCTACTCCACACTGCTCTTCACCCACTGCTCTTCTCCCCATTACTCTCTCCCCACTGCTCTTCTCCCCACTGCTCTTCTCCCCACTGCTCTCTCCCCACTGCTGTACTCCCCACTGCTCTACTCCCCACTGCTCTACTCCCCACTGCTCTCCTCCCCACTGCTCTTCACCCACTGCTCTTCACCCACTGCTCTTCTCCCCACTGCTCTTCACCCCACTGCTCTACTCCCCACTGCTCTTCACCCCACTGCTCTTCTCCCCACTGCTCTACTCTCCACTGCTCTACTCTCCACTGCTCTTCTCCCCACTACTCTCTCCCCACAGCGTTCTCCCCACTGCTCTTCACCCACTGCTCTTCACCCACTGCTCTTCACCCACTGCTCTTCACCCACTGCTCTTCTCTCCACTACTCTGTCCCCACTGCTCTACTCCCCACTGCTCTACTCCCCACTGCTCTACTCCCCACTGCTCTACTCCCCACTGCTCTCTCCCCACTGCTCTTCACCCCACTGCTCTTCACCCCACTGCTCTTCACCCCACTGCTCTTCACCCCACTGCTCTTCTCCCCACTGCTCTACTCCCCACTGCTCTACTCCCCACTGCTCTCCTCCCCACTACTCTCTCCCCACAGCGTTCTCCCCACTGCTCTTCACCCACTGCTCTTCACCCACTGCTCTCTCCCCACTGCTCTTCTCTCCACTACTCTGTCCCCACTGCTCTACTCCCCACTGCTCTACTCCCCACTGCTCTACTCCCCACTGCTCTACTCCCCACTGCTCTTCTCCCCACTGCTCTCTCCCCACTGCTCTACTCCCCACTGCTCTCCTCCCCACTACTCTCTCCCCACTGCTCTACTCCCCACTGCTCTACTCCCCACTGCTCTCCTCCCCACTACTCTCTCCCCACAGCGTTCTCCCCACTGCTCTTCACCCACTGCTCTTCACCCACTGCTCTCTCCCCACTGCTCTTCTCCCCACTGCTCTTCTCCCTACTGCTCTTCTCCCTACTGCTCTCTACCCACTGCTCTACTCCCCACTGCTCTACTCCCCACTGCTCTCCTCCCCACTACTCTCTCCCCACAGCGTTCTCCCCACTGCTCTCCTCCCCACTACTCTCTCCCCACAGCGTTCTCCCCACTGCTCTTCACCCCACTGCTCTACTCCCCACTGCTCTTCACCCCACTGCTCTTCTCCCCACTGCTCTTCTCCCCACTGCTCTACTCTCCACTGCTCTACTCTCCACTGCTCTACTCCCCACTGCTCTTCTCCCCACTGCTCTACTCCCCACTGCTCTACTCCCCACTGCTCTTCACCCCACTGCTCTACTCCCCACTGCTCTACTCCCCACTGCTCTACTCCCCACTGCTCTACTCCCCACTGCTCTACTCTCCACTGCTCTTCACCCCACTGCTCTTCACCCCACTGCTCTACTCCCCACTGCTCTTCACCCCACTGCTCTTCTCCCCACTGCTCTACTCCCCACTGCTCTACTCTCCACTGCTTTACTCTCCACTGCTCTACTCCCCACTGCTCTACTCCCCAATGCTCTTCTCCCCACTACTCTCTCCCCACTGCTCTACTCCCCACTGCTCTACTCCCCACTGCTCTACTCTCCACTGCTCTTCACCCCACTGCTCTTCCCCCCACTGCTCTACTCCCCACTGCTCTTCACCCCACTGCTCTTCTCCCCACTGATCTACTCCCCACTGCTCTCTCTCCACTGCTCTCCTCCCCACTACTCTCTCCCCACTGCTCTTCTCCCCACTGATCTACTCCCCACTGCTCTTCTCCCCACTACTCTCTCCCCACTGCTCTACTCCCCACTGCTCTTCTCCCCACTACTCTCTCCCCACTACTCTCTCCCCACTGCTCTTCTCCCCACTGCTCTACTCCCCACTGCTCTACTCTCCACTGCTCTACTCTCCACTGCTCTACTCTCCACTGCTCTACTCCCCACTGCTCTTCTCCCCACTACTCTCTCCCCACTGCTCTACTCCCCACTGCTCTACTCCCCACTGCTCTACTCTCCACTGCTCTTCACCCCACTGCTCTTCACCCCACTGCTCTACTCCCCACTGCTCTTCACCCCACTGCTCTCTCCCCACTGCTCTACTCCCCACTGCTCTACTCCCCACTGCTCTCTCTCCACTGCTCTACTCTCCACTGCTCTACTCCCCACTGCTCTTCTCCCCACTACTCTCTCCCCACTGCTCTACTCCCCACTGCTCTTCACCCACTGCTCTCTCCCCACTGCTCTCTCCCCAGCCTTGCAGAGACTGTTCTTTCTTCTCCAGCTGAGAACATTCAACCTTCAACAGGAGCTGCTGACACAGTTCTACTCTGCAGTCATTGAGTCTCTCCTCTGCAACTGTCTGGTTCGGCTCAGCTACCAAATCAGTTTTTTTTTTTTTAACACACCATACTTATACTTTGTTTACATTTCCTTGCATTTGTACATAACACACCTGTACATACATATATCGTCTATTGTCTATTTTTGTATATTGTGTTTAAAAAAATAATTATATATATATTCCTATTTACTTTTTCTATTTTTATTCTTTTTATCACCGTTGTCTTGTCACTGTTATTCTGTTTGTGCTGTGGAAGCTTCTGTCACTAAAACAAATTTCTTGTACTGTATGTTTTGTACTGGCAATAAAGCTATTTCTGATTCTGATTGTGCTTAAATCTATCAATTAACATTTTTAACTTGCAACCATGCATTTTTGTAGCAAGTTGTGATAATAGGTCCCCTGATTTACTTTTTAGAGTAATGAACTATATTTACCGTGATTATTATTATTATTAATTCAATTTTTTTTAAACTGGTGTGTTTAATATTGCTGTTGTTTCCATTTTTTAAAAGTAACTAGATTTGTTTTCCGAAGTTTTCAGTAGCACCTCATTGCAGTACACGAGATCCAGGGGGTGGAGTTGGATCCAGATCTAAGGGGTGGAGATGGGTAGGATTAGGGGTGGGGTTAGGGATCAGGGGGCGGAGATGGGTAGGTTTAGGTATATGTAAGGTGGGAGGAGTTGGATCTGGATCGAACTCCTCCCCCTGGATTTCGTGTTCTGCAGTGAGGACCATCTCGAAGTTTTTGCAGTGTATAGGTAAATATGTTCAATAATAATGTTTAATTTATATAGCGCCTTTCCTAAGCTCAAGGACGCTTCATAAAGAGCAGTAATACAACAATTAATCAATACTAAATAGCAATTATATGGATGATGGACATTTGCCCAGTCCAGAAAGAGAGCTAATGCAGTTGCATATAGCAGTAATTGTGCAAACATTTAAATAAATAACAGAGAACCATAACATTGTGTCATGTAGACAACACAGAAGGTTGACCATATAAACAAACAAAACACAATAAGCAATACACATAGAGCAAATGCACAATATGATTAGTAATATTGGGATAACACTTTCTGGTGACTAGTTTGGTGCAAAACTAAAATATGATTGTGATTTATAATACAATGACATCATCGCTATCATTTACATCTTGAATGCTGAATTGGTTTTCAAAATATTACAAAAACAAACACTTAAGACTGGAACTATAAATGTTTAAAATGAGTCTCCAGTACAATGAAGTGTATTTTCAGGCTGAATTAATTGCAGACACTTAATTTTTTGGGTTAGAGATTTACAACAAACACAAACCAGAATGTTTGAGGAATATTCATATTCAAGACACTCAGAGCACAACAGTAAACCACTCTAGTTTTGAGTTACAGCATGCAAGCAAACATGCCTTAACCATGGTAAAATTGCTTTTGGCTTACTGCTTAATTATAAACATTAAAGCCTTGAAAATATCTTCTATACTGAAGCTGAAGAGGCAACATGTGCAAACAGTAATGACATGGAATCTCTCAGATACCTGGACAGGGAAGATTTTGACCGCCACCGGTTGGTTGAGTAGCTGAGCCTTCCAGACGCAGCCGAAGCGTCCTCGAGCCTTGACCTCTAACAGTTGAAGAGGCTTCTGGCCCAACAGAGGAGACGGGGGCGTCAGTCCGGGATCCTGAACACAACACACACACCAATCACTGCTGAGACTCTCCTGCAGACACACACAAACACACAAGCAGCGTCTGATACAGGAGAACTAAAATATTAATCCATGCGAGCGAGTGAGAAAGAAAGAAAAAAAGAAGGAAGACCCATTTACAGACAACAGCGACCGCATCACAAACTCATGAAAGAGGATGAAAACCACAGCATCGGCATGGCAGGATGGGAGAGTGAATGGAGCTCTTACCTCTATCATGATATGAAAGGCGCGCTAGCAAAAGATGAAGAGAGGGATTTCACTGTTTCTAGCACACAAGCGCTGTGATGAGAGCAAGAACGAGCTCAAAATCATCTCAGCATGAGAATGAGAAAGGGAAATATTGATGTGGTGTCTGTGATAGATTCTCATATGCCACAATGAGAAACACACACACACACACACACACACACACACACACACACACACACACACACCTAGCTATCTAAAAAAAAGATTATATTGTTTTTATATAAATCTTTTGTCGTGTTTGAAATTCTTAAAGTATTAAAATAACTCAAACTAATAACTAAAACCTATAAAAAACTATATATGCATTTTTTAAATGAATAAAAGCACACAAAAATACAGAATTTGTAAAGCTTTAACTAAAAATGTTAATAAAAACAGAAATATAAAAAATTAAATCTAATTGAAAATATTAATAAAAATAGAATTATATATCAATGACACTAAAATAACACTGACTTGAGATGCAAAATGATATAAAATATTAAGACTTTATTATATTAAAAAATATAAAAAATTGAGTGAGTTTATACTTAACATAAGAAAGGAGAAACAAAAACTTTTCTTGTTTAAACTACACTGGAAAACAAGACTTGGTTCTGAGTAAGAAAATCACTTTTATCAGTGAAACACTTGCCGCCCAATGGTACAATAGTTGATTGTTGTTATTATGAATGATCAGCAACAAAACACAGTAACACTTTATTTTACAGTGTCCTTATGTAAAATATGTACATATGTTACATGTACTTACTGTAGTAATAGCAGTATATTATGCATAATTATATGCAAATAACCCTAAACCAAACCCTAACCATACAGTAAGTAATGTTGTTACTTAATATTACTTTGTTCTTAAATGTATTATTACACTGTAACAAGGACACCTTAAAATAAAGTGTAGCCCAAAAGACATATGGATACACGTTTATAACACGTTTATAACGGCAGTGACAAGTGAAAGAGTCCCGAACACTCCAAACATGTGTCTCAGAGTCGATCTCTTGAACACAAAGATCTTTCACAGATGTTGATTTTGATATTGAAGTACCTGTGACGGCACGAGCAGCGGCGGGTACGACAGCTTCAGATGCCGGTACATCCAGAATGAGATGAAGAGAATCACAGCAACAGCCATGATGGGAATCAGAGAGTAGAGCATTGTGGGAAAGGGGTCCGGCTTCGGGCTGACCGGGTTCGATGTGGCTGGACACAAGAATTAACTGAAAATGTGACACTTTTACAAATATGGACACTTAGAAAGCCAGAAAGCTATACTATATGCAGTTCTATTTTAGAAACAACAACATACAAACTATGACAATGATAATCTCATGTACTGATTATGTGCTTTATTTAATGTTAAAAGCGTGAACAAACAAGTGTATTCTATGACAAAGATGGTTTCAGTCACTCGGTATGTATTTTTAATAATGCTGATATGGTGTAGTATTTATGAATTTGATCCATTATGCATTAAGCTGGGAGTGCAGAGAGACTCCGCCCACACGCTCTTCTGATTGGCTGTGATTTGTGATTGATTTGTTGTCGCGTCTGGTGTGGACAGACAAACTGCTTGTTGCTGGAAACTTATTGCATGGCGTTAGGTTAGGAAACTTCGCTCCTGCTGAGCAGATTCTGTTTATGTACTGATCTTATTTTAGAGGCGGCCTTTGCAATTGGGTTGCCCGTTTCAAAGAAAAAGTTGGGGTAACACTTTATTTCGATAGTCCACTTTAGACATTATACTAACTATAAGTAACTTAGCAGCTACATGTCAACTAACTGTCATTAGAGGATTAGTAGACTGTCTGCTTAATATCTGCTAACTCTTTATTTTGTTGGTCCCCCAAAAGACACTCTACTAACTATAAGTAACTTAGCAACTACAAGTCAACTTGTTCTTCTAACCCGAACCCTAACACCTAACCATAACCTACCAGTCTACTGACAGTCTACTAATACTCTAATGACAGGTAGTTGACATGTTGTTGAAAAGTTACTTATAGTTAGTAGAATGTCTAAAGTGACTATCGAAATAAAGTGTAACCAAAGTTAGAGACCCCATAAGAAAAGAAAAGGCAAGATGCTTCTGATTTCTGTGAGGCCTGTCTGAAGTGAAACGGGTGATAAAGGTATAAAGATGTCTCTCTGCAGCTTCACGTTGAACACCTGAGGGTTAAAACTCACTCTGAAGAGTCTCTGGACTGTAGAGAAACCTGTCGTTGCACATGTTCCCCTCACAGCAGCAGAAGAAGACATCAGGATTCTCCTTACGCTCCACACACTCGCTGCTGCACACACACACACACAGAGAGAACGTGTTTTCATCATTGATCACCACATGCACACAAACACACACACAGCGAATGCAACACACCTGTCGTAGCAGTTGACGTCATCGAGCCAGCATCCCTGCTTCACCATCTCGATGGTTCCTGAGCGGTTCTTCCAGGTGGAGAAACAGTGTCGTCGTTTGTCCTTTTCTCCATAACACGACTCGATTCCACTCCGGTTCGTGCCGTCCTTTTCCCAGCTCGCATTATAAAACACACACTCCTGCGTCTCCGAGCGCCCCAGAATCGCACCTGAACCAAAGATATCTTACATTGTCCATGTGTGGGTTAAACCAACATAACAGAGGCTGTTTAAAACCTCACTGCATGTAAAATCTTAAAGTGGAAATTAAGCAGTCAGTCAAGTAAACATTATTTTCCACATTTAACATAATTTCCACTCTAATCAAAAATGATGTAACAAACATCATAAATGAAACCAATTAAAAGAAAAAAAAGCTGTCTTGTTATTATTGTAGCAAATCTTGCAGAACTACAGCCTGTGGTGTCGTGCGTTAGCAAAGGATTCGAGTCATTTGATAATTTTAGAGATTTTAGAGCTAAACATTTTAAATGATTATCCATGCTCCATGCTCTCTAAGCCATGCTCTCTTTTTGTGAAGAAAAATAGCACTTTTGATTTCAACAGCTGGATGTCTAACAACACAATACTCCAATAATAAAACACACAAGATACAAAAAAATGTGTGTTTGTCACAATGCATTCTGGCCTTGCCTGCTTAAAGTCCCCGTGAACCGGAAGTTGCAAACGACTTCTCTCCAGAGTTGTGCCGTATTTCCAAGTGAAACGGAATATTGAGAGAGGGCAGGGTTAGACTCTAGCGTGGGGTAAACCCATCCCGTTAAACCTAACCCGTCCTCCTCTGCATCTCTCGCTCACAGCAGACTGACGGTTATAGAGGAGAGGTTACGCCTTTTCAACCCGTCAAACTGACATCATCAGAGAAGGAACGCCATTCCAGTCCAGAAGTAACTTTTCAGATTTTCATTAAAGATTACCACGACAAACTATTTTTTCCGGTGTATTAACTTGCACGGATTAATTGTTCACCACAAGATGCTCTTTGATACCAATCTTTCATTTGAAAATCACGTGTCTAGTATCTGTAAAACTGCATTCTTCCATCTAAAAATATATATCTAAATTACGTCATATGCTCTCAATGACAAATGCGGAACAATTAGTTCATGCGTTCATGACCTCAAGGCTAGATTACTGTAATGCTCTACTGGGTGGTTGCCCTGCACGCTTAATAAACAAACTACAGCTGGTCCAAAACGCAGCCGCTCGAGTTCTTACCAAAACCAGGAAGTATAGATCATTTTCCTATTTAGCACCAAAAGTCCGGGAAGCAGACACACTCTGTCAGTTCATAGCTAGACTAAAAACACATCTCTTTGGCCTATCATACACATAACACACTAAAGACTTCTATAATTCAATGTTAGGCTGCATAGATTAAGTCAGCCGGAACCAGGAACACTTCCCATAAATCCTGATGTACTTGTTATATATATATGTATATATATATACAGTAGGGGTGACCCCGAATAGTCGAAGATTCGATGCTTCGATAGGAGGAGCCTGATTCGACTACCAATCTCACGGTCGAATCTTCGCAGATGTGTTAAACGAGGATTATGTCATTTTGGCTATATGAGTGTGCTCAATGTCTGATTTCACTTAGAACTACTGGTTTTCTGTCAATACGTTAATATACAGCCTATTATGATAATGCTGTCAATAAAAATGTGCAAAGAAAGAAGCTTTTAATAAATATTTTTTAACGTGCGTGCAGCGTGAATAAATCCAAACACCCCGTGACAGATTTAAGTTTCACTTTCGATCCGTGACCGACAGAGGAGCGTCGTGTCGGCAGGGATTTAAAACTTAAAAAATGTCTGGGATAAGAAAATCTAAAGATGCACACCATCAGAAAGGATATTCTCCAAGGCTGGATTTAGCATCAGGAAAACCATGATCGCACTTCTGCCGGCAGAATGAACCCAGAATATGAACGCAACGCGTTTCTTCTATAGAAAGTCACGTAAAGCTTTTTCTTTAACGGTTTTCTATGGGAGGAAAATGCTTAACGTAGCCTATAATAAAACGCGTTGCGTTCATATTCTGGGCTCATCTGCTTTTCTGTAGGCTATATAATATGCTTTATAAATAAGGTGTGTACAGAATTTGATCCTAATATAACAGTTTTAGGACAAAGCCGTTAAGCGTTTTTCACGTTAAGCGTTTTAGAATGTATTTTATCCGCGCACACAATTTGAAAAGACTCAAATGGACACAGGCCGAGTGAAAGACTGGATTTTGTTTTTCGATCAGGTATGGGTACAAGTGATTTCAAAACATTTCAGCCTGTTCAAATTTGATTTTTGGATACTGTGAACATGTTTAGCTAAAAAGACTGCCGCTCCAGTTTAGCGTTTATTGTTGTTTCTGCAGTTAAAAAGACAAAGTTGACAATCCTGGCCATACTTTCGTTATTTTAATAATTTCTTTATTTTTATTTTATTAATTGATCACTCAGGGTGATCTAATTTAACTATTTTAGAGCATGCTCGTACAGGCAATTCAGCCGATTTAATTTGATTTGCAGAAATGCAAATCCTATCTGCAGTGTGGCCTTTCTGCAGTTATTTATGTTATTTCTTAGTTTTATTGATCCAAAATGTTTTTATACATTTTCTTCTATATCTTTGTGTGATGTTCTGTAGATCGCGGCTTTAAAATGTTAAAGCCCCGCCCCCTCCCCAACACCACACACATGATTCGACTATTAGTCGACTATAGGCAGGACTTGACGAATCTGATTCGACTATGAAAATCCTTAGTCGGGGACACCCCTAATATACAGTATATATATATATATATATATATATATATACAAACCGAATTCCGGAAAAGTTGGGACGTTTTTTAAATTTGAATAAAATGAAAACTATAAGACCTTCAAATCACATGAGCCAATATTTTATTCACAATAGAACATAGATAACATAACAAATGTTTAAACTGAGAAATTTTACACTTTTATCCAATAAATGAGCTCATTTCAAATTTGATGCCTGCTACAGGTCTCAAAATAGTTGGGACGGGGGCACGTTTACCATGGTGTAACATCTCCTCTTCTTTTCAAAACAGTTTGAAGACGTCTGGGCATCGAGTTTATGAGTGTCTGGAGTTTTGGTGTTGGAATTTGGTCCCATTCTTGCCTTATATAGGTTTCCAGCTGCTGAAGTGTTCGTGGTCGCCTTTGACGCATTTTTCGTTTAATGATGCGCCAAATGTTCTCTATAAGTGAAAGATCTGGACTGCAGGCAGGCCAATTCAACACCCGGACTCTTCTACGATGTAGCCATGCAGTTGTAATAGCTGCAGTATGTGGTTTTGCATTGTCCTGCTGAAATACACAAGGCCTTCCCTGAAATAGACGTCGTCTGGAGGGGAGCATATGTTGCTCTAAAACCTTTATATAGCTTTCAGCATTCATAGTGCCTTCCAAAACATGCAAGCTGCCCATACCGTATGCACTTATGCACCCCCATACCATCAGAGATGCTGGCTTTTGAACTGAACGCTGATAACACGATGGAAGGTCTCCCTCTTCTTTTGCCCGGAGGACACGGCGTCCGTGATTTCCAACAAGAATGTCAAATTTGGACTCGTCGGACCATAGAATACTTTTCCACTTTGAAATAGTCCATTTTAAATGAGCCTTGGCCCACAGGACACGACGGCGCTTCTTGACCATGTTCACATATGGCTTCCTTTTTGCATGATAGAGCTTTAGTTGGCATCTGCAGATGGCACGGCGGATTGTGTTTACCGACAGTGGTTTCTGGAAGTATTCCTGGGCCCATTTAGTGATGTCATTCACACAATCATGCCGATAAGTGATGCAGTGTCGTATGAGGGCCCGAAGACCACGGGCATCCAATAAAGGTCTTCGGCCTTGTCCCTTACGCACAGAGATTTCTCCAGTTTCTCTGAATCTTTTGATGATGTTGTGCACTGTAGATGATGAGCTTTGCAAAGCCTTTGCAATTTGATGTTGAGGAACATTGTTTTTAAAGTGTTCCACAAAACCTATCAAACACCAAAAAAACCTATCAAACACCAAGGCAGGCAAGACAGGCGAGAAGTGGTTTCAACGGGACAGCATCTCTGTCCCAATTTGAGACACTCTCGCACTGTACTCCCTCTTTTAATGCACCTTAGACATTGCACATAACACAAAAAAAAAAAAAAAAAAAAAAAAAAAAGGAAAAGATAGGGACTGATGAGATGTGGGGGAAGGTTATCTTATATCTTATATCATCTTTTATTTTGTGCAGGATTGACAATGGCAATTGTTACATAGGAGGTAGGATGGAAATAAAAATCGACCAACACAATATTGGCAGTGTGGTGGTAGTTGGGAGTAGGGTGGTGATGGTAATGACAATGGTAATAGATAATAAATGGTTACTTTGTTTACGCATACACACACATACACATACACATACACATACCCACACTCACACCCGCTCACATACACACTTAGATCAAACACTTAAATCACTTTTATGTCACTTCTGGAATTATGGATTTACAAGATTGCTCACTGCTGCACTATGTTGGTTTGTATGTATGTTTGACTGTTAAATAAAAAAATTAAAAAAAAACAAATAAAAAATAAAAAGTGTTCCACAATCTTTTTACGCACTCTTTCACAGATTGGAGAGCCTCTGCCCATCTTTACTTCTGAGAGACTCTACCTCTCTTAGACATCCCTTTTATAGCTAATCATGTTACAGACCTGATATAAATTAACTTTATTAGTTGCTAGATGTTCTCCCACCTGAATCCTTTCTAAATTTCTTGCTTTTTCAACCATTTGTTGCCCCCGTCCCAACTAATTTGAGACCTGTAGCAGGCATCAAATTTGAAATGAGCTCATTTAGTGGATAAAAGTGTAAAATTTCTTCGTTTAAACATTTGTTATGTTATCTATGTTCTATTGTGAATAAAATTTTGGCTCATGTGATTTGAAAGTCTTATAGTTTTCATTTTATTCAAATTTAAAAAACGTCCCAACTTTTCCGGAATTCGGGTTATATATATATATTTTTTTCTTTAAGGCTTGCACCTTGGAACCTATTTCAAGGTTTGCGTTCTCAAAACACAGGCACTGTTGTTGTGCGAATGAGCGGTTAAAGGTCCCCTGACATGAAATTTTCACTTTCTGAGGTTTTTTAACATTAATATGTGATCCCCTAGCCTGTATATGGTCCCCCAGTGGCTAGAAATTTCAATCGGTGTAAACCGAGCTTTGGCTATCTTTCTCTGCCTTTGAGAAAATGAAAGCTCAGACGGGCTGATCTTGAATCTCCTCTGTATGACGTCATACGGAGGAACGGTAACCTCCCCTTTCTCTGCTTTGCCCGCCCAGAGAGTTCGGCTCGCCCATGAGAAAACGAGATAGGAAGTACAAACGCGCGAGCGAGATTTGAGTTTTTCTCGAGAGATATCATGGCTTGCAAATGAGCGAAGCATGGCAGTTGATCAGTGTTCGGATGTACAAATGAACACAAATGTATTTTTTAGTTCCTTCATCCGAGCCTCTGAAGAAACAATGGGTTAATTTTATTTTCTCTGGAAATGCGCCGACACAACTTCCCAAAGTTTTGTATGGTCCAAACATTTCACCGACGACTGTTTCCTCAACTTGGGCCAGTACAGAGCTGGCCTCGATGAACGTCTGAGAATAAATCATCGAGCTACCAAGCAACAATTTCTGATGTGCAGCCTTTGTTCAAGTTCAGACAGGTAATCTTTCTCTCAAAATCGTTCAATACTGTTTATGCATCAGTAAGTCAAGCCAGTGACTAAAATATCAACTTCACATCGTTTCTTTTAGGATGAAAATAATCTTATTTAAATTGTGAACAAATTATACAGAAAGCGATCAAAGAACAATCTTTCCACACAGCGTGAGTTTATCTGGACAACTCGTTCTGAAATCAATGACACACGTTACACTGCACAACGAAGCTCTTACTGTAGTAGAAACGTATAATAGCTGTAGTAAAAATATTCGAGAGAGTTTCACATGTAATATGTAGCTATTTTATATGCAAGCATGTTAGCCAATCACAGCAGTGGATGATTACACTGAATCCCACTGCAGACACGCCCCTTCGAACAGAGCGTTCAAATCAGGCTAGGAAAAATGCCTTTTATTTCTAAATTATGACTATTTTTGATCTAAAAGCTCACTAAAGCTAAGCAGGGCTGAGCCTGGTTAGTACCTGGATGGGAGACCTTCTGAGAAAACCAGGTTGCTGCTGGAAGAGGTGTTAGTGAGGCCTGCAGGGGGCGCTCACCCTGTGGTCTGTGTGGGTCCTAACGCCCCAGTATAGTAATGGGGACACTATACTGTCAATTGAGCACCGTCCTTCGGATGAGACGTTAAACCGAGGCCCTGACTCTCTGTGGTCACAAAAAATCCCAGTGGCCTCTGTCCATCATGGCCTCCTAATCATCTCCATATATATATACACCAATTGGCTTCATCACTATGTCTCCTCTCCACCAGTAAGCTGGTGTGTGGTGGGCGTTCTGGCGCAATATGGCTGCCGTCGCATCATCCAGGTGGAGCTGCACACTGGTGGTGGTTGAGGAGATTCCCCCTTCCATGTGAAGCGCTTTGAGTGTCCAGAAAAGCGCTATATAAATGTGATGAATTATTATTATTATTATTTTAAAAAACATACTAACATTATAAGGGCAACCCAGGAAACATAAAATAATAAAATTACCCCATGTCAGGGAACCTTTAAGGGTTTTCTGTTAGAGCGGTGTCGTGTTAGCGGCCCCTAAGTAAATTACTAATGATCTTTGCAACGGAAGTGAATCGATCAAATCTAACTTTATCTGGACAATAACTTTATTCTAGAGCTGCTGTAAAGCCTAAACACTCTCTGTTACTGTAATCTCCTGTTATCACTGTAAAGCTGCTGTGAAACAGTCCATATTGTTAAAAGCGCTATATAAATGAAGGTGACTTGACTTGAATTGAAACAAGACAAGTAATATGCGCTAAAAAAGTAAATAGGGTCAATTTTGATTTCATGACGACTTTAATGAGGGACACATGCAATGATGCATTATAATTTGGGCATAAGGTGTCTTAAAATGTCTTGTATTTTATATTCTACACTCTAAAAAATGATGTGTTGGATTTACTTAAAATATATATGCACCATTTTTGCATCATACTTTTTAAGTAATCCCAACTTGGAATAATTTTACTTAAAATTAACAAGAAAACTGTTGTTATATGTACTTAAATATTTGAGTTCACGCAACATTCTTTACTTAAAAATATATGCATCACGTTACATATATTTTTAAGTAAAGAATGTTATGTGAACTCAAATATTTAAGTACATATAACAAATGTTTTCTTGTTTATTTTATGTAAAATAATTCCAAGTTGGGATTACTTAAAAAGTATGATGCAAAAATGGTGCATATACATTTTAAGTAAATCAAACACAGTGCAGGCCATGTGAGATCAAAACAAATCTTAGTTCTGTTAACTTAACATTTAAGCCCATTTGTATATAAAAATAAGACAATTAAATAAGCTGAACCAACCATTTTAACTTATTTTAGATCTTCAGCTATTGGTCTGCTTACTGCACTGCTCCAGTACATTCAATGTCTTAAAATAAATTAAACATGCAAATCACACACAATAAAGCATTTAACTTTATTATTTTTTGACTTGAAAGCCTGAAACCACACATGAAATGTAACAAAATGTGGCAAATCGACAAATGGAAAATCACTTTTAACAGGTCACTTTTTCACCTTTGCAACAGTTCTCAAAAGATTTACATTTTTCCAATATTTACTTTTGCAACATACAAAAAACCTCTTAAAGGACAATTCCGGTGAAAAATGAACCTAGGGGTAATTAACACATGGTTACCGAGTTGATCGTTCTCTGGGATGCGTTTTCATGATAATCGAATGTACGTAGAGTTTTATCTCTAAAAACTATTTAGCTTATAACGCTAGTATATGGGGCATAGAATAAGCAAAAGTAAATCGCTAGTTAATACCAATAACAAGGCTCAAAATAGCCCCACACTAACACGGTAACATAATGAGGGTCCCTCCCTACATGCAAACCGAAGCATTGAGAACTTTGTAAGTGTACAGACAGTTTAATAATAAGATACTTTATAAAGACAGTACATTACGCGTATACAGGCAGGAGCCATCTTGGAAAACAGTCTCGACCAGTCGAGCCACGAACGCCGTGCTAAGTGAGATGAACTGTGACTTGGAATCTCATAATATGGTCCGTTGTTTCCGGAAGAAACTATTTTAATAAACAGATATAATTCATGCATTTCCATGTAATTAGTTTCAAAAACATAATTCCTATCAACCAGCTCACTTAGCACAGCGTTCGTGACTCATCACCTCTATGCCTTCCAGCGTTACCCCAGTCTGTAAAGGATCATCTGCTGAGCCACCTTTCGTGATGATCCTCAATGTGAGATGTTCCAGTTCCTCTTCGTTCCTATGAGTATAAAAAAAAAAACATTAAAAAAAAAACAGGAAATCTGCATTTACTTGCAACATCACTTGTTATTGTTCAGACTGTTGCAAAAAATCAATTGCATTGAAACACAGAATGAGAAAGAAATGTACCTTTATATTTTAAAATAAAATAAATCTCTTATAGCCTCTTACATTTGCAACATTATAAATGTCTATACTGTCACGTTTTCATCAATTTAATGCATACTTGCTGGATAAAAGTATTAATTTATTTTATTTCTTAAAAAAAAAAGTTCTAATTGACCCAAAACTTTTAAATTGCATCTTAAAATATATTCAAATAGAAAACAGTTGTTTTAAATTGTAAAAATAATAATAATAATAATCACAATATTACAGTTTTTGCTGTATTTTGGATCAAATAAATGAAGGCTTGGTGGGCAGAAGAGACTTCTTTTAAAAACATTAAACAATCTTACTGGTTGTGTGTGTGTGTGTATATATATATATATATATATATATATATACACATTTTTTTCTGGTTATCAAAAATATATCTAAAAAGAAAAAAAAATAATTAAATGTTACAAATTAGTCCATTATTAAATGCCTATAAATATAAAAATGAGTCTATTAAATAATATCTATTAATTTAAACAAAACAAGTTAATTAATGAAGACTTTTGTACAGAGGTTTTGAACGAATCTCTTCAAAACATTTTAACAGTCACTACTGGAATAGCCAAACAGTAAATAAAGATCTACAATCTTTGTTTGAAGCCAAACTTTTGCTTAAAGGGTATTTACTTATTTTGATAATAATTTTGAAGGTTTAAAAGACAGGGTTGTAGCTGTCATTTAGGAATAATATTGTGTTTGAATCAAGATTGCCATTATTTAATGATAAATCGTGCACACGGAGCTGTAGCCAATGTGTTTTCGAATTTAATATTTGTATGTTAACGAACGTTACCAGTAGGCTAACCCGCGCCCAAGGCCTGGCCGCCCCCCTTTCCCGCGATGCATTTATAGATATTAGAGAATAGAATATATGGGAATTTGTAAATATGCAAAGTGAATTTTTTTAATCCGAAAACTCATAGCCTGCATATAATAAATGACATTTCGTTAATAAAGTAGGCCAACGAATTTATCCGTGGGGGAAAGCGCCGTCCGAATTGTCCTCTTATGGTGTGTTCAAACTTCAAACCGAACGCGAATAGACCGTCAAATACGCGTCTAGTTAGACGCTTGAATCAGCTCGAGTTCAAATTTTTCAACTTGCGTGGAAAGCGTTCGCGGCAAACGCGTCACCCAATTCGCGTCATTCGCGACGCCCGGCGCGAATGATGCGTCTATTCGTGTCTTCGTGCGTCTATTCGTGGATTGACTTTGTAATCTACTCGCGCAAATTATTGTGAACACACCATTAATGCATATGTGCCGTCATGGTCATATATTTCGAAAAACACAATAAATACTCTGACTACTATAAACACTTGACACTTGATAGCCTATTCGATGGAAGCACACTTGCTTAATAATTCAAATATACTCTCGTGCAAAGTCACTCATTTCATACATTAACTTGTAGACTACATAGGTGTTCGTAACACGTTTCTAATTGTTGATGCAAAATTCGTAGCAATTCTGAAATTCAGTTTAAAAGTTAGTTTCTTGACCAAAAATGCAATAAACGATTGAGTGTACCTTGAGTTAAAAAAGTTAAGCTTACCTCTTTTCAGCGTCTTCACATATGTGCTTCACAAAATGGCTCCAATTTTTGGCTGGAAAGGCATCACGGGAAATTGCATATCACGTGGCTCGTATAGTTACTTAAAATGTTATGCTCGATTTACTTAATTTTGAAGCAATTATTATAGTAGTTGACATGACTTATGTTTTTTCATTTTATTTATGCATACATTTAAGTTCACCTAGTTACTTATATTTTTGTGTTACACACACTAAATATGTTAAGTAGAGGTTGAAAAGTTATGAATACTTAATTTTTTGTGTTAAATCTAATAACTTTTATAAGTAATGGTTGTTCAGCCAACGAATCGTTTTTTAGAGTGTATAATATTGCAAGTCTGAGATGATATCCTAATATATAAACTGAAATTTAAGTTGTTATTCACTGATAATTTTTTTTTTTTTAAATTTGGGTGGATTATTACTTTAAGAGCCCGTGAAAGGTTAATGGTCTGTTTATGTTAACACACACTACAGTTCGAATGATAGGGTTCAGTGTGTTTTATGTTTTATCAAAGCTGCATTTATTTGATCATAAATTTAGTAAAAGAGTGAAATATTACTCCAGTGTAAATCAGCTGTTCTCTATGTGAATATACAGTAAAGTGTAATTTATTCCTGTGATCAAAGCTGAATTTCAGCATCATTACTCCAGTCTTCAGTGTCACATGATCCTTCAGAAATCACTCTAATATGAGGATCTGATGATCAAGACACATTTATGATTCCTGCTTTTAGCTATTATGCCAGCCGCAGCTGGAACCAGCTTCCAGAAGAGATCAGATGTGCTCCTACAGTAGTCACTTTCAAATCCAGACTCAAAACACATCTGTTTAGCTCCGCATTTACTGAATGAGCACTGTGCCACTGTGTCCGACTGTTTTTACTGTACTTTATTTTATTTTTTATTCTAAACTGTTTTAATTTTTCTTATTTGTTTTGATTATTTTAATTTCTTTATTCTAACCTGTTTTAATTATTGTTATTTCTTTTGATTTTTTATTATTTATTTATTTTATTTCTTCTATGTAAAGCACTTTGAATTACCATTGTGTATGAAATGTGCTATATAAATAAACTTGCCTTGCCTTGCCTTGCCTATGATTATTATCAATGTTGGAAACATTTGCATATTTTTGTGCAAACCATCATACATTTTATTCTTCAGGATTCTTTGTTGAATAGAAAGTTCAAAAGAACAGCATTTATTTGAAATATAATCTTTTGTAACATTATAAATGTCTTTACTGACACTTTTGGTCACTTTAATGTGTCCTTGATGAATGAAAGTATTATTTTCTTTAAAAAAATGTTTACTGACCTCAAACTTTTGCATGGTAATGTACAGTGCACAGGAAAAAGTGTGAGTGTGTATATATATGAGTCTGTGTGTGTGTGTGTGTGTGTGTGTGAGAGAGAGAGAGAGAGCACTGCATTGGCTCCCTATTAAACATCGTATAAATTTAAAAATATTGCTGACTACTTACAAAGCACTAAATGGTTTAGCTCCCAGTACTTGAGCGAGCTCTTAACGCATTATAGTCCTTCACGTCTATTGCGATCTCAAAATTCCGGCCAGTTGATAATACCTAGAATATCTAAATCGACTGCTGGCGGGAGATCCTTTTCCTATTTAGCACCAGAACTCTGGAACAGTCTTCCTACTATTGTCCGGGAAGCAGACACACTCTGTCAGTTCAAAGCTAGACTAAAAACACATCTCTTTGGCCTAGCATACACATAACACATTATACATTTCTATTATTCAAATGAGTTAAATGATTACATCATAAGAAGAATGGCATCTACGCTAATTTTAGCCTTTCTGTTTATTCCGAGGTTTACTGAAGTCAGCCGGATCCGGGCCGTATCCAGATCATACGGTGGACCTGCGCCTGTACACGTCCACAACGCATCCCTGCAGTGCCATCCTCATCAGCCATGTGAAGGCTTCATGGACACCTCTACAAACTCGTCTCCATACCGGCGTGACTCCGACCTCCAACCAGAGGGAACTGAATTAATATTGTGAATGTTCTGATCCAATCTGACTTCTGACCTGTAATGCTCCTGGATCATAATCATACACTGTTTGCTCGCTGGCCAGAGGAGAACTGAGAGACTGAGTCTGGGTTCTCCCAAGGTTTATTCTCCATTCTGTCCTTGATGGAGGTTTGGTTCCTGGCCACTGTTGCCTTGGCTTTTGGCTTGCTTAGTTGGGGACATTTAATATTCAACAATATTATTGATCTGCCTTACTTCAGGTGGACGATGACACAATTTTCTTCTAGAAACAAACTTGTATTATTTTCATGTTATCACTGTGAAGATCTGTATTGTAAAAAGCGCTATTTAAATAAAGGTGACTTGACTTGTGAGCGTGTGTGAGAGAGTGTGTTTGTGTGTGTGTGTGTGTGTGTGATAGGGCTTGTGTTTCATCCACACATAGCTCATTGAAAGGAAGGAATGCTAGAAAGGGCAGATGGAGAAATCTGACATTTTCTGCTGACAGTCTTTAACCTCTCAATAATTAATAACAACAATACTCTCAATAATTCACACACTGAACCGATTCCATTCCTTTCAGCCACTGAACATTCACAGAATTCACCGTAATCGTCACTGAGACACAAACATTAAAAGCCTTCGTCAAAGAGACGGCATGATTATGACATAATTATGAGCTTTCAGAGTAATAGTCGACTTACTTTCATAAATCACAGGATTAAAAGGCCGACAGTCACTGATCTCTCTCACGATCTTATCGAGTTTTTCAGTCTTCAGCTGCTGGAAATATTTCATTCCTGAATGTCACTTTCATTCTTCTTGAGTCACGTGTGAGTTTGGAGAGTCTGAATGGTGTGTTTGTGCCTGAAGTCTCAACATGTGTCTGCTTTCTCATCGTTTTTCTTTTTTTGCTACATTGTCAAAGGCTCGTCCAGTTTTTGTGGGATAATTTGGGATGGCTAGGGATAAGGGTGTTGTTCTGGTTATTTGTACAAAAAAACCAGCAGGTTGTGAAGTTTGCCATGTATGAATCTGCTTAAATATTCTATTGAAGTGAATGCAAAGAGTTTATCAACCGCTTTATGTTTTATTTTTTAGTTAGTTAGAAAACTTTATTAGCATTTGGAAACTCTGCTTTTTCTGGTGTGGCCGCTCGTCAGTGGAATATGTTACCTACAGAGTTGTTTAAAAGCACAAGTTCTTACACGTTCAAGATTTAATAAAAGCCAAGAAATGGCTTTTATTAAATCAATTTTGTTCCCATATGTGACCAGATGTATGTATGTGTGTATATAAGTGTGTGTTCTAAGGTCTGTATATGAAAGGTGTGAACATTTCCTTTTGTACATTTTTATTTTGTCATTGTAAATCTTATTATTCATGTATGTTTTTTATGTATCTTAGCTTAACATCAGCCTGCCCAGGGACTACGGGTGAAAATTAGCTCTTGAGCTAAAACCCGGTACAATGCATCTTCCCCCTTGAGGTTAATGTTTCTCTAAATAAAAAAATAAAAAAATAAAAAAAATAATCCCTGTAAGGGGAAACTCATTCGCCACCATTGCATATTACAGACACCATAGATAGACAAATAAACATTAAAAAACAACAATAAATAAATACAAGAAATTACACAACCTCATTAAAAAACCTAACTGCATTCGGAGTAAAAGACCTTCTAAATCGCTCAGTAGAACACAGAGGCATTACTAATCTTTCACTAAATGATCTTTTAAGTCCACTAAAGATACAATTTAGTAGATGACCTTTGTAACACATAATTATTTTATGCACTTGTTCTCTTCTCCACAGTAACCTCAAGTGAATCAGGATTAAGGCCAATAACCGAGCCTGCCTTTCTAATCAATTTGTTAATCCTATTTTTATCATCTACAGTGATACTACATCCCCACCAGAGCACTACATAAAACAAAACACTAGCTACGATTCCCTGATAGAAAACATAAAGAAGCTTCCTACTTACTCCAATAGAACTCAACTTCCTCAAAACGAATAGTCTTGATTGCGCCTTCTTAAAAACAGCCTCACTATTCTTCTTCCAGTTCAGTTTACTGTCCAAGACTGAACAATCTCTACTTTCTTATCTTATCTTACTTATCACTTCTTTTTAAATCTGAACAGAACAATAAATCAACTTCCTTTTTAGGAGCACAATGCCTCTGCATTTTAAATTGAGAGTATTTAATATATATATATATAAAAAAATCAAACATCACCATGTTCACAGAGCTGTTATCCTAGAGTTAACAAAATGATATCTGCAGAATAATCACTGAATCCTCCCGTGAAGGAATGAACACACACACACACACACACACACACACACACACACTATTACCAGCAGAGGGCGATAATCGTCAACAAATAACAAGTTACAAGCTTTGGGTCATTTACAATAAATAATTAATGTGCAAAGATAATTAAACTAAGACAGTGAAAAACTCCTAATCTGGCCACAGAAATATCATCATGGACACTCAAATAATATGTATACATTTATATAATGTATATAATAATGTAAACACTCGATACTCAGATATTCATCACAACCAGATGCAATTTCTAAATTATGCAAGTTGACAGAGTGTGTTAAAGATTTAAAATATTGGATGACCTGTAATTTTCTTCTATTAAATTCAGATAAGACTGGTATTACTTATTGGAGTAAAAACCTGTACGTCGAACCTCTTAGAATATAATTTGCATTTAGAAGGATGTACTGTAACTTTATCCTCTACAGTTAAAGAGCTGGGTGCTATATTAGACATAATGATTATATTACATCATGTTTACATATCACAGCAATATATTATATCACAGACACTCTCCCAGTTTAAATCTAGATTAAAGACGCATCTCTTTAGCCAAGCTCAGCAAAAAAAAGAAATACTCTCCCAATTTCAACTGATTTTTTTCCTAGAAAATGTCTTTTTTTGTTGTTTAAATATTTGTATGAACATAAAAAGATTTAACAACTGAGATATAAACTGAACAAACTTCACAGATATTTAATGAGTCTCTGAACAGATCGGTGGTAAATCACACACACACACACACACACACACACACACACACACACACACACACACACTTATATATATATAAATATAGCCTACCTCTATGTGTGTATGTATATGTATATATTGTATATATAATATATTGTAATGTAATATATTGTATATATTATATATTGCACCACACACACACGCACATACAGTAGGGAGAACAAGTATTTGATACACTGCCGATTTTGCAGGTTTTCCAACTTACAAAGCATGTAGAAGTCTGTAATTTGTATAATAGGTTAGGGTTAGGGTTAACCTCTTCAACTGTGAGTGACGGAATCTAAAACAAAAATCCAGAAAATCACAATGTATGATTTTTAAGTAATTCATTTGCATTTTATTGCATGACATAAGTATTTGATACATCAGAAAAGAAGACCTTAATATTTGGTACAGAAACCTTTGTTTGCAATTACAGAGATCATACGTTTCCTGAAGTTCTTGGCCAGGTTTGCACACACTGCAGGATTGTGGCCCACTCCTCCATACACACCTTCTCCAGATCCCTCAGGTTTCGGGGCTGTCGCTGGGCAATACGGACGTTCAGCTCCCTCCAAAGATTGGGTTCAGGTCTGGAGACTGGCTAGGCCACTCCAGGACCTTGAGATGCTTCTTACGGAGCCACTCCTTAGTTGCCCTGGCTGTGTGTCTCGGGTCGTTGTCCTGCTGGAAGACCCAGCCACGACCCATCTTCAATGCTCTAACTGAGGGAAGAAGGTTGTTGGCCAAGATCTGGCGATACATGGCCCATCCATCCTCCCCTCGATACGGTGCAGTCGCCCTGTCCCCTTTGCAGAAGAGCATCCCAAACAATGATGTTTCCACCTCCATGCTTCACGGTTGGGATGGTGTTATTGGGGTTGTACTCATCCTTCTTCTTCCTCCAAACACAGCCAGTGGAGTTTAGACCAAAAAGCTCTATTTTTGTCTCATCAGACCACATGACCTTCTCCCATTCCTCCTCTGGATCCTCCAAATGGTCATTGGCAAACTTCAGACGGGCCTGGACATGCGCTGGCTTGAGCAGGGGGAGCTTGCGTGCGCTAAAGGATTTTAATCCTTGACGGCGTAGTGTGTTACTAATGGTTTATTTGAGACTGTGGTCCCAGCTCTCCTCAGGTCATTGACCAGGTCCTGCCGTGTAGTTCTGGGCTGATCCCTCAGCTTCCTCATGATCACTGATGCCCCATGAGGTGAGATCTTGCATGGAGCCCCAGACCGAGGGAGATTGACCGTCATCTTGAACTTCTTCCATTTTCTAATGATTGCGCCAACTGTTGTTGCCTTCTCACCAAGCTGCTTGCCGATTGTCCTGTCGCCCATCCCAGCCATGTGCAGGTCTACAATTTTATCTGATGTCCTTACACAGCTCTCTGGTCTTGGCCACTGTGGAGAGGTTGGAGTGTGTTTGATTGAGTGTGTAGACAGGTGTCTTTTATACAGGTAACGGGTTCAAACAGGTGCAGTTAATACAGGTAATGAGTGGAGAAAAAGAGGGCTTCTTAAAGAGAAAATAACAGGTCTGGGAGAGCCGGAATTCTTACTGGTTGGTAGGTGATCAAATACTTATGTCATGCAATAAAATGCAAATGAATTACTTAAAAATCATACAATGTGATTTTCTGGATTTTTGTTTTAGATTCCGTCACTCACAGTTGAAGAGTACCTTTGATAAAAATTACAGACTTCTACATGCTTTGTAAGTTGGAAAACCTGCAAAATCGGCAGTGTATCAAATACTTGTTCTTCCCACTGTATATAAATATAGCCTACCTCTATGTGTGTATGTACTGTATATGTATGTATATATTGTAGGCACCACACACACACACACACACATACATATATATATATTAATATAGCCTACCTCTATGTGTGTATGTATATGTATGTATATATTGTAGGCACCACACACACACACACACACACACACTTTTTTACCACCTTATCTGGTCAAAGTTACAGACAGTGATAAATAACAGGAACTACAGAAGCAGGGGGAAACACACCAGTGCAGGAATTAGTATGTATAACACACAGAATACACACTGAAGAGTCATGGTAACAAACTAGTAATGACTCAAGTGTTACTACATTCTTCTATGGGAATTATTAATTATTTGGATCCATATTCTAAAGTAAAGATCATGGGAACTAACTAGTAATGACTCAGTGTTACTACATACTTCAAAAGAAATTGTATAAAGTAAAAGTATGCTATTTAAAGGGTAACTAAACCCCTGGTCAGAGCCTGACTCCACCCACTGGCAATATTTGAAAAATGCTGGAAACCCACCAGAGATAGAGGGGACAAACCGAGGGCAGGGCAGGGCTGAGCGGGATTGGGGTGGGGGGTGGGGGGGGGGGGGGGGACAAGACACTGCGTCGTTTGCCATGCCTCGGGGATGCCTGCTGAACAGTTCCTTCAGACGATAAGTGGATGACATGTTCTCTAGGTGCACTAGTGTCACTAATTCTAGGGTCGCACTAGTAGTGACGTCATAGGCTGTAGCCGGTCAATATCGATTGTCGTGATTGGATAGCTTTTCAGACACCGGTTCACGTGGAGGGCGTTCCCCATAGCGTCATCGATGCAGTGTCTCGTTCCCTGTTCTCAGGGAACAGAGGTTACAGTTGTAACCTACACGTTTTCATTTAACAAATACACCTGGAATAGCTCATAAAATAATTCTTTGTTATTATAATTATAAAACTGATTGAAATATACTCTAATTAAAACAATAATACTAAATGTTAAAGCTGCAGTCCGTAAATGTTTTTATGTTCAGATGTATATAATAAGCGAACATCATGAATTCATATTCCAAATTTCCAGAGGAACTTTGTGTACAGAGTTATGCCAGGAAAATCTTCCACAACCTCAGTCTATATAAAGGACTCTATATAAAATAGCTGATTAGAGAACATGGAAGTTGAGTGAGAGAAACATATCATATCGTACAAGGTTTAAAATGTTTAAATAAACAAATAGTAGAAAATGTGTATGATGCAGTATAGTCGATATCACTCTTGTGAAAGCCTGATCGTGCTCTGCTCATTTTATTCAAAAAGTTACACTCGTTCACTTCACACACTCATTAATGAATAGATTTTACAGGTTAATGAATAATATCAGGCTCACCTGTTATCCAGCAAACACGAGTAAATTGAATTCCTGTTTTAATAGTAGAGCTCTGTATATTTCTACAGCATCGATGCCAAAGAGCAATTAGCTGGTAAAGATGATTTACTTAAGGTAAAGTTAACAAAAGTTTTCATGAATGTTTGAAGCGGGAGATTTTAAAACAACCAGTTCATTAATGAATCATACATTAATAAGATTGCACCTTTGTGCCGTCGACACACTGATATGAATTTGTGCTCATGAAACTCTGAGAGATAAAACTATCTCTGTATCATTGTCTCGTCATTCACACACTGCGTTACACTTCAAGTGAGCAGATTTTCACAGCTGGAATTCTTTACAGAATTTAATAAACAAACTCAGACTTTATTGTAAATCAGCTATTCTAAAAACCCAGAGGAAATTCTTGATGGAAGCCATGGTGAATTAGCCTTCTGGGTTGGCAAATTGGCATCATGGCTGAAAAGCTATATATATTTTTTAAAGTTATATTTTGGGCATTATGCCTGTATTGGATAGGACACTCAAGGAGAGACAGGAATTGATAGGGAAGGGACACAGGACCGGGAAAAGACCACAAGACAGGGATCAGAGTTACGCTGTATGTTGGAGCCCATAAGACTATGAATCCACATGAACAGCTCTACTGTAAGGGTCGGGATAGAAAATGGCCATGACAAATGAATTTACAACTTTTTTTAGTGCAAGAAAGCTTGACTGATAATTGAAGTTAGAATGTGAAACTATTCAGACCCCATATTTACATTCACAGAACAGCACGGCTCCCTGATCATATTTACTCTCTTGCTTTGAGATTCAGTTCATTCAAATTTTCAAAGTTTCTTGTGAGGATCTGAATCTCTGTCTGTCTTCTCCAGTTTGTCTGAGACACACACATCTGTCTGAAACACACACATCTGTCTGAAACACACACATCTGTCTGAAACACACACATCTGTCTGACACACACACATCTGTCTGACACACACACATCTGTCTGAAACACACACATCTGTCTGAAACACACACATCTGTCTGAAACACACACATCTGTCTGAAACAAATGTGGGTGGATTTCACCTGAAAACTTTCAAGAACAAATAAGAAATTATAATTTGAAGATTATTTTTGCACGTTTTATTTTTCATGACACTAAAGCACATATACCCCCCCAAATCCTCAATACTGCCATGTGAAATGTCTAAATTATTTTATACGTTAAAATATTCGCAATATTATTTAAATTTCCTTTCATTTATGTTAATTGGAGAAATAAATAGCATATTTGCAGTATTGTAATAATGAGAATCTAATTGGAATTACATAAATTTTAAAAAAAGAAAAAAATGGGCGGTTGCTGAATTGTAACGAAAATAATAGTCACAATGCAAAAAATCCTTGTTCTAAAAATAGTCTTTTTTATGCTATATATGCATCTACTGCGTATGAGGGAGAATGTCTTTGATCGACCGTGAGCTGCGTGAGGTTTGCTGGAGGATTTGCTCTGCGACTGTAACCTTGGCATAAGACTGTGAGCCCTACAGCTTATGTTTAAAGAGGATGAGGGCTGACCTTTGACCTATTTCAGGGCTGGTGGAGCGAGGAGAAAGACAGAGAGAGAGGACTGGAGTTAACCGTGCTCACGATGCATTAACTAGAATACAGTAAACGCTTCACCTGTCTCTTCCAATCGCTTCTGCGCATCACTCGTGTCACCAAACTACTGTTTTCAGACAGGTTTCCCAGACATACCTCATGCCAGGCTGCTGAAAACAAACTCAGCAATATTTTAAAAAAGTGCCAGAAAGTCAATCTACAGATGACTTGCTTACAGTATAATGTCTGGGACTTAAGAGTCATTTGTACTCTTGACAGATCATTTAGAAATCTATATCAGTATCAGATACTGAAAAGACATCATCTGACCACTCATTTTAATTATTACAAAAATGACAATTCACCTTTAAAGCACAAAAGCCAAACACACATTTGTGAAACTCTATAATCCAGTGCAGCAGAAAGTCAAGGCATACTGGTCTTTAATGGCATTAGACTTATTCTGGCGTCAGACTCTGTAACCTTGAGTGTTTGGACATCTTTAAAAAGACCAGTATAGTGGCTAATCTGACCAACATCTGACCAAAGCCAGGCCGATTCTCAGAGACCGAGTTTCTGCCCGCGTCTGCAACTCATCTGATACAAACTGTGTTATTCTCATCATCTAGACTCATCATCTGACTCTACACACACAACAGCAAACACTGAACCTCATCATCTACTCTTCATCTGACTCTACACACACACAGCAAACACTGAACCTCATGCTCTACTCTTCATCTGACTCTACACACACATCAGCAAACACTGAACCTCATCATCTACTCTTCATCTGACTCTACACACACAACAGCAAACACTGAACCTCATCATCTACTCTTCATCTGACTCTACACACACATCAGCAAACACTGAACCTCATCATCTACTCTTCATCTGACTCTACACACACAACAGCAAACACTGAACCTCATCATCTACTCTTCATCTGACTCTACACACACATCAGCAAACACTGAACCTCATCATCTACTCTTCATCTGACTCTACACACACAGCAAACACTGAACCTCATCATCTACTCTTCATCTGACTCTACACACATATCAGCAAACACTGAACCTCATCCTCTACTCTTCATCTGACTCTACACACACAGCAAACACTGAACCTCATCATCTACTCTTCATCTGACTCTACACACACACAGCAAACACTGAACCTCATCATCTACTCTTCATCTGACTCTACACACACATCAGCAAACACTGAACCTCATCATCTACTCTTCATCTGACTCTACACACACAACAGCAAACACTGAACCTCATCATCTACTCTTCATCTGACTCTACACACACATCAGCAAACACTGAACCTCATCATCTACTCTTCATCTGACTCTACACACACAACAGCAAACACTGAACCTCATCGTCTACTCTTCATCTGACTCTACACACACAACAGCAAACACTGAACCTCATCATCTACTCTTCATCTGACTCTACACACACAACAGCAAACACTGAACCTCATCCTCTACTCTTCATCTGACTCTACACACACACAGCAAACACTGAACCTCATGCTCTACTCTTCATCTGACTCTACACACACATCAGCAAACACTGAACCTCATCATCTACTCTTCATCTGACTCTACACACATATCAGCAAACACTGAACCTCATCGTCTACTCTTCATCTGACTCTACACACACAACAGCAAACACTGAACCTCATCATCTACTCTTCATCTGACTCTACACACATATCAGCAAACACTGAACCTCATCGTCTACTCTTCATCTGACTCTACACACACACAGCAAACACTGAACCTCATGCTCTACTCTTCATCTGACTCTACACACACATCAGCAAACACTGAACCTCATCATCTACTCTTCATCTGACTCTACACACACATCAGCAAACACTGAACCTCATCGTCTACTCTTCATCTGACTCTACACACACAACAGCAAACACTGAACCTCATCCTCTACTCTTCATCTGACTCTACACACACACAGCAAACACTGAACCTCATCGTCTACTCTTCATCTGACTCTACACACACACACAGCAAACACTGAACCTCATCATCTACTCTTCATCTGACTCTACACACATATCAGCAAACACTGAACCTCATCCTCTACTCTTCATCTGACTCTACACACACACAGCAAACACTGAACCTCATCGTCTACTCTTCATCTGACTCTACACACACACACAGCAAACACTGAACCTCATCATCTACTCTTCATCTGACTCTACACACACATCAGCAAACACTGAACCTCATCCTCTACTCTTCATCTGACTCTACACACACACAGCAAACACTGAACCTCATCGTCTACTCTTCATCTGACTCTACACACACACACAGCAAACACTGAACCTCATCATCTACTCTTCATCTGACTCTACACACACACAGCAAACACTGAACCTCATCGTCTACTCTTCATCTGACTCTACACACACACACAGCAAACACTGAACCTCATCCTCTACTCTTCATCTGACTCTACACACACATCAGCAAACACTGAACCTCATCATCTACTCTTCATCTGACTCTACACACATATCAGCAAACACTGAACCTCGTCCTCTACTCTTCATCTGACTCTACACACACACAGCAAACACTGAACCTCATCGTCTACTCTTCATCTGACTCTACACACACACAGCAAACACTGAACCTCATCATCTACTCTTCATCTGACTCTACACACACAACAGCAAACACTGAACCTCATCATCTACTCTTCATCTGACTCTACACACACAGCAAACACTGAACCTCGTCCTCTACTCTTCATCTGACTCTACACACACACAGCAAACACTGAACCTCATGCTCTACTCTTCATCTGACTCTACACACACATCAGCAAACACTGAACCTCATCATCTACTCTTCATCTGACTCTACACACACATCAGCAAACACTGAACCTCATCATCTACTCTTCATCTGACTCTACACACACAGCAAACACTGAACCTCATCATCTACTCTTCATCTGACTCTACACACACACAGCAAACACTGAACCTCATCATCTACTCTTCATCTGACTCTACACACACATCAGCAAACACTGAACCTCATCATCTACTCTTCATCTGACTCTACACACACAACAGCAAACACTGAACCTCATCATCTACTCTTCATCTGACTCTACACACACATCAGCAAACACTGAACCTCATCATCTACTCTTCATCTGACTCTACACACACAACAGCAAACACTGAACCTCATCGTCTACTCTTCATCTGACTCTACACACACAACAGCAAACACTGAACCTCATCATCTACTCTTCATCTGACTCTACACACACACAGC
Organism: Rhinichthys osculus; assembly: GCA_029959095.1. Classification (NCBI taxonomy): domain Eukaryota; kingdom Metazoa; phylum Chordata; class Actinopteri; order Cypriniformes; family Leuciscidae; genus Rhinichthys; species Rhinichthys osculus. The sequence continues at coordinate 45,455,418 of JARWKJ010000010.1, read as the reverse complement.
AAACACTGAACCTCATCGTCTACTCTTCATCTGACTCTACACACACACAGCAAACACTGAACCTCATCATCTACTCTTCATCTGACTCTACACACACAACAGCAAACACTGAACCTCATCCTCTACTCTTCATCTGACTCTACACACACACAGCAAACACTGAACCTCATGCTCTACTCTTCATCTGACTCTACACACACACATCAGCAAACACTGAACCTCATCATCTACTCTTCATCTGACTCTACACACACAACAGCAAACACTGAACCTCATCATCTACTCTTCATCTGACTCTACACACACACAGCAAACACTGAACCTCATCATCTACTCTTCATCTGACTCTACACACATATCAGCAAACACTGAACCTCATCGTCTACTCTTCATCTGACTCTACACACACACAGCAAACACTGAACCTCATGCTCTACTCTTCATCTGACTCTACACACACATCAGCAAACACTGAACCTCATCATCTACTCTTCATCTGACTCTACACACACATCAGCAAACACTGAACCTCATCGTCTACTCTTCATCTGACTCTACACACACAACAGCAAACACTGAACCTCATCCTCTACTCTTCATCTGACTCTACACACACACAGCAAACACTGAACCTCATCGTCTACTCTTCATCTGACTCTACACACACACACAGCAAACACTGAACCTCATCATCTACTCTTCATCTGACTCTACACACATATCAGCAAACACTGAACCTCATCATCTACTCTTCATCTGACTCTACACACATATCAGCAAACACTGAACCTCGTCCTCTACTCTTCATCTGACTCTACACACACACAGCAAACACTGAACCTCATCGTCTACTCTTCATCTGACTCTACACACACACAGCAAACACTGAACCTCATCATCTACTCTTCATCTGACTCTACACACACAACAGCAAACACTGAACCTCATCATCTACTCTTCATCTGACTCTACACACACACACAGCAAACACTGAACCTCATCGTCTACTCTTCATCTGACTCTACACACACACAGCAAACACTGAACCTCATCATCTACTCTTCATCTGACTCTACACACACACAGCAAACACTGAACCTCATCATCTACTCTTCATCTGACTCTACACACACACACAGCAAACACTGAACCTCATCGTCTACTCTTCATCTGACTCTACACACACACAGCAAACACTGAACCTCATCATCTACTCTTCATCTGACTCTACACACACACAGCAAACACTGAACCTCATCATCTACTCTTCATCTGACTCTACACACACAACAGCAAACACTGAACCTCATCATCTACTCTTCATCTGACTCTACACACACACAGCAAACACTGAACCTCATCCTCTACTCTTCATCTGACTCTACACACACACAGCAAACACTGAACCTCATCATCTACTCTTCATCTGACTCTACACACACATCAGCAAACACTGAACCTCATCATCTACTCTTCATCTGACTCTACACACATATCAGCAAACACTGAACCTCATCGTCTACTCTTCATCTGACTCTACACACACAACAGCAAACACTGAACCTCATCATCTACTCTTCATCTGACTCTACACACATATCAGCAAACACTGAACCTCATCATCTACTCTTCATCTGACTCTACACACACATCAGCAAACACTGAACCTCATCATCTACTCTTCATCTGACTCTACACACACAGCAAACACTGAACCTCATCATATACTCTTCATCTGACTCTACACACACACAGCAAACACTGAACCTCATCATCTACTCTTCATCTGACTCTACACACACAACAGCAAACACTGAACCTCATCATCTACTCTTCATCTGACTCTACACACACACAGCAAACACTGAACCTCATCATCTACTCTTCATCTGACTCTACACACACAACAGCAAACACTGAACCTCATCATCTACTCTTCATCTGACTCTACACACACAACAGCAAACACTGAACCTCATCATCTACTCTTCATCTGACTCTACACACACAACAGCAAACACTGAACCTCATCATCTACTCTTCATCTGACTCTACACACACAGCAAACACTGAACCTCATCATCTACTCTTCATCTGACTCTACACACACACAGCAAACACTGAACCTCGTCATCTACTCTTCATCTGACTCTACACACACACAGCAAACACTGAACCTCATCCTCTACTCTTCATCTGACTCTACACACATATCAGCAAACACTGAACCTCATCATCTACTCTTCATCTGACTCTACACACACAACAGCAAACACTGAACCTCATCATCTACTCTTCATCTGACTCTACACACACACAGAAAACACTGAACCTCGTCCTCTACTCTTCATCTGACTCTACACACACAACAGCAAACACTGAACCTCATCATCTACTCTTCATCTGACTCTACACACACACAGCAAACACTGAACCTCATGCTCTACTCTTCATCTGACTCTACACACACATCAGCAAACACTGAACCTCATCATCTACTCTTCATCTGACTCTACACACACACAGAAAACACTGAACCTCGTCCTCTACTCTTCATCTGACTCTACACACACACAGCAAACACTGAACCTCATCCTCTACTCTTCATCTGACTCTACACACACACAGCAAACACTGAACCTCATGCTCTACTCTTCATCTGACTCTACACACACATCAGCAAACACTGAACCTCATCATCTACTCTTCATCTGACTCTACACACAACAGCAAACACTGAACCTCATCATCTACTCTTCATCTGACTCTACACACACAACAGCAAACACTGAACCTCATCATCTACTCTTCATCTGACTCTACACACACACAGCAAACACTGAACCTCATGCTCTACTCTTCATCTGACTCTACACACACATCAGCAAACACTGAACCTCATCATCTACTCTTCATCTGACTCTACACACACACAGAAAACACTGAACCTCGTGCTCTACTCTTCATCTGACTCTACACACACACAGCAAACACTGAACCTCATCCTCTACTCTTTATCTGACTCTACACACACACACAGCAAACACTGAACCTCATGCTCTACTCTTCATCTGACTCTACACACAACAGCAAACACTGAACCTCATCATCTACTCTTCATCTGACTCTACACACACAACAGCAAACACTGAACCTCATCGTCTACTCTTCATCTGACTCTACACACACATCAGCAAACACTGAACCTCATCATCTACTCTTCATCTGACTCTACACACACAACAGCAAACACTGAACCTCATCATCTACTCTTCATCTGACTCTACACACACAACAGCAAACACTGAACCTCATCATCTACTCTTCATCTGACTCTACACACACAACAGCAAACACTGAACCTCATCATCTACTCTTCATCTGACTCTACACACACAACAGCAAACACTGAACCTCATCATCTACTCTTCATCTGACTCTACACACACATCAGCAAACACTGAACCTCATCCTCTACTCTTCATCTGACTCTACACACACAGCAAACACTGAACCTCATCATCTACTCTTCATCTGACTCTACACACACATCAGCAAACACTGAACCTCATCCTCTACTCTTCATCTGACTCTACACACACAGCAAACACTGAACCTCATCATCTACTCTTCATCTGACTCTACACACACATCAGCAAACACTGAACCTCATCCTCTACTCTTCATCTGACTCTACACACATATCAGCAAACACTGAACCTCATCATCTACTCTTCATCTGTCTCTACACACACACACAGCAAACACTGAACCTCATCATCTACTCTTCATCTGACTCTACACACATATCAGCAAACACTGAACCTCATCATCTACTCTTCATCTGACTCCACACACACACAGCAAACACTGAACCTCATCCTCTACTCTTCATCTGACTCTACACACACACACACAGCAAACACTGAACCTCATCATCTACTCTTCATCTGACTCTACACACACACAGCAAACACTGAACCTCATCCTCTACTCTTCATCTGACTCTACACACACACAGCAAACACTGAACCTCATGCTCTACTCTTCATCTGACTCTACACACACACAGCAAACACTGAACCTCATCCTCTACTCTTCATCTGACTCTACACACACACAGCAAACACTGAACCTCATCATCTACTCTTCATCTGACTCTACACACACAGCAAACACTGAACCTCATCATCTACTCTTCATCTGACTCTACACACACACAGCAAACACTGAACCTCATCCTCTACTCTTCATCTGACTCTACACACACAACAGCAAACACTGAACCTCATCATCTACTCTTCATCTGACTCTACACACACATCAGCAAACACTGAACCTCATCCTCTACTCTTCATCTGACTCTACACACACAGCAAACACTGAACCTCATCATCTACTCTTCATCTGACTCTACACACACACAGCAAACACTGAACCTCATCATCTACTCTTCATCTGACTCTACACACACAACAGCAAACACTGAACCTCATCATCTACTCTTCATCTGACTCTACACACACACAGCAAACACTGAACCTCATGCTCTACTCTTCATCTGACTCTACACACACAGCAAACACTGAACCTCATCATCTACTCTTCATCTGACTCTACACACACACAGCAAACACTGAACCTCATCATCTACTCTTCATCTGACTCTACACACACAACAGCAAACACTGAACCTCATCATCTACTCTTCATCTGACTCTACACACACATCAGCAAACACTGAACCTCATGCTCGACTCTTCATCTGACTCTACACACAAACAGCAAACACTGAACCTCGTCCTCTACTCTTCATCTGACTCCACACACACAGCAAACACTGAACCTCATCATCTACTCTTCATCTGACTCTACACACACAGCAAACACTGAACCTCATCATCTACTCTTCATCTGACTCTACACACACAGCAAACACTGAACCTCATCCTCTACTCTTCATCTTACTCTACACACACAACAGCAAACACTGAACCTCATCCTCTACTCTTCATCTGACTCTACACACATATCAGCAAACACTGAACCTCATCGTCTACTCTTCATCTGACTCTACACACAACAGCAAACACTGAACCTCATCGTCTACTCTTCATCTGACTCTACACACAACAGCAAACACTGAACCTCATCATCTACTCTTCATCTGACTCTACACACACAGCAAACACTGAACCTCATCCTCTACTCTTCATCTGACTCTACACACAACAGCAAACACTGAACCTCATCGTCTACTCTTCATCTGACTCTACACACACAACAGCAAACACTGAACCTCATCATCTACTCTTCATCTGACTCTACACACACACAGCAAACACTGAACCTCATCATCTACTCTTCATCTGACTCTACACACACACAGCAAACACTGAACCTCATCGTCTACTCTTCATCTGACTCTACACACACACAGCAAACACTGAACCTCATCCTCTACTCTTCATCTGACTCTACACACACACAGCAAACACTGAACCTCATCATCTACTCTTCATCTGACTCTACACACACAACAGCAAACACTGAACCTCATCCTCTACTCTTCATCTGACTCTACACACACATCAGCAAACACTGAACCTCATCATCTACTCTTCATCTGACTCTACACACACAACAGCAAACACTGAACCTCATCATCTACTCTTCATCTGACTCTACACACACACATCAGCAAACACTGAACCTCATCATCTACTCTTCATCTGACTCTACACACACAACAGCAAACACTGAACTGTAGGATTGAAAATAATCCAAGACATTTCAAATTAACAAAGACATATGCTTTACTGTGTTCCACCCCTTCTTTTAACCACAAGGACCATTTGGAGTTCCCAAAGACACAGAGGGGCTGATAGTGATCAAGGCCTGTAGGCCAAGATTTGTGTACTTTGGGGGTCTATGAATTGTCACACCTTTAGAACAATGGGGGAAGTGTAATTGTCTGATTGGTCAGTTTGAATGTCTCACATTTGGGTTTTAGTCACATGGTCAGGGAAAGGATAAAAGAAGACTGTAACTGTTGCTCTGTCTTTTTTAATGCTCTGGCTCTCTCCCTTTCTTGGGGCTCTCTCCCTTTGCCTCCTCTTTTCTCCCTCTCTCTCTCTCTCTCTCTCTCTCTCTCTGGTAATATTTTACATGCTGGGTAAGATTATTGGTATAAGTTATCATCATCTCATACATCTATTTTGTAACTATTTTAAGTGTAACCATAACCATATTTTGTCATTAAATCTTTTCAATTACAACTAATGTGCTAAATAGTTTTGATTTGGTATTGACTTTTATGTGCTATCTATTGCAATACAATACTGTCACTCTCTATAGCAACGCTCTCCCACATATTAAGCTATTGTAACTGCGCTTATTTCCGTCGTTGGTATAAGTGGCAGTGGGTGGAATAGACAAGAAATGTACAGTTTTCTACCATCTTGCTAATAACGTTTCTTTAGTCATTCGGCAGTCTTGCAGCCTGAACCCCTGCAGAAAATCCACCCTTACAGAACCTCATCATCTACTCTTCATCTGACTCTACACACACATATCAGCAAACACTGAACCTCATGCTCTACTCTTCATCTGACTCTACACACACACAGCAAACACTGAACCTCATCATCTACTCTTCATCTGACTCTACACACACACACAGCAAACACTGAACCTCATCCTCTACTCTTCATCTGACTCTACACACACACAGCAAACACTGAACCTCATGCTCTACTCTTCATCTGACTCTACACACACACAGCAAACACTGAACCTCATCCTCTACTCTTCATCTGACTCTACACACACACAGCAAACACTGAACCTCATCATCTACTCTTCATCTGACTCTACACACACACAGCAAACACTGAACCTCATGCTCTACTCTTCATCTGACTCTACACACACACAGCAAACACTGAACCTCATCATCTACTCTTCATCTGACTCTACACACACATCAGCAAACACTGAACCTCATCATCTACTCTTCATCTGACTCTACACACACACAGCAAACACTGAACCTCATCATCTACTCTTCATCTGACTCTACACACACACACAGCAAACACTGAACCTCATCATCTACTCTTCATCTGACTCTACACACACAACAGCAAACACTGAACCTAATCCTCTACTCTTCATCTGACTCTACACACACAACAGCAAACACTGAACCTCATCATCTGAGGAGCTGGAGATGCTGATCACTAGAAAAGATCCACACACTTTGCTAAAAAGTTAATAAAAAACAAGATTCCAACAATTCAGGCACATCATGTCTTAAAGATACAAACTCATGATGCATTTAAAAAAAGAAAGGAGGAAAAGTTTTCAGGATAAAGAAGTTTCCCAGATCTTACAGGACAAATTCACTCCTGATGAACTTTATGAGAAAGAACCTTTAGAGTAGTGAAAACAACAACTACAGGATGGATTTGAGTAGATCATTAAAATGTATGAATTATTAAAAGGAACTCTGTATCTTTCATTTTGCAAATCTAGCCAAGCAGAAGAGTTAAAAACTCAAACTCAGCATAAGTTTATCCTGATTGGCTTCATCAGATGTTGCACGTCAATGTCCTGTAGGAATCCACAACGTTACAAAATAAAATGCTGTTTTATAAACTTGTAAACTTTCTATACATCAAAGAATCCTGAAAAACAAAATGTATGACGGTTTCCACAGAAATCTGAAGCAGCTGAACTGTTTCCAACATTGATAAAAATCATAAATGTGTCTTGAGCATCAGATCCTCATATTAGAGTGATTTCTGAAGGATCATGTGACACTGAAGACTGGAGTAATGATGCTGAAATTCAGCTTTGATCACAGGAATAAATTACACTTTACTGTATATTCACATAGAAAACAGCTGATTTACACTGGAGTAATATTACACTGTTTTACTGTATTTTTGATCAAATAGATGCAGTTTGATAAATATTTAATCTTTATCTTTAGATAACTCTTCATCTATACACTTCTATAGATACTTTCTGCACGACGAATTAAGTCATTTTAATAACAAAATGGGATTTAATATTTAAATTAAAAGGCCAAAATAAAAATGCTCTTTAGACCAAATCTTGCAGTGAATATACACACTTTTAGTTATTTTAAAAACCTCACTGACTAACCAGAAAAATCATGGTCAGGTAAGAGAACTATACAGACGAGAGCTTTGTTTGAGAAGTGCACAATCATAGTGGAGCAAATAACCATCAGCTGTACTTCTGTAAGATGAAACACACACGGCTCCTTGTGCCACTGGAAGAAGCTTTAAATTAATCCGAAACAGCCTGAGAAAGCATGTAACACACAGAAACCATGACCAATGCTTGTCAACAGGCTGTAGCTGTGCAGTTTATTGCATAAACACGCAGAAATGTCCACCTACCTGATGAACAGGAGACGAGGAATATGGCCAAGGCCAGTTTGGTGCCTGTCCTCATTTTCAGTGCAGATTCTTCTACTGTAATAAATCCCAAGCTGATAATCCGCTCCCTCTAAATGTAATGTTTTAATATTGCCAAAAGCGTTTATTTGTGAGCAAACAGGTCCGGATCAATGTGTAAGTCTGTAAGAGAGGTTTAGTGTTTGAGAGATTTGACAAATCCTCAGCCTGGAGGTTTCCATGGATGAAATATCAAACATTAATACAACCATACTGTATTACTGAGACAGCAGCTTGTCCACTGGAAATATGTCCTTAAACTTATTAATCAGAATCGATCACATACAGAAACGGATCATTTTGAATTTAATTCCCATTCATGATTCATTCAAGTCCAAAAAAATCCCGAGACGATCTTCTGGGTTTAAAAAAAAAAAAAAGATTAGAATAGATCTGAAGATTCATATAATCATAGTCATGATCTTCATTCCAGAACACACGAATATAAAATCCAGTTCAGGGTTTAAACATGATCCCAAAAAAACAGGAACATACATCAAATAAAAAAGAGTGTATTTCATAGTGTCGGATAAACTATGTTCCCCGTGTAATCCCAATGCGCTTCTGGAATGATCCAGGATCAGATGAAACAGGTTAAATCTTCTGTATGCGCTGAAAACCCCTCAGATGTGTCTATATATTCTCTCGTGTTTCCTCAACACAACATGGCGAACACCGCTGAGTGTTTTGGTTTTTTGCTCTCCTCAACTCCTCCTCCTTTCATCCACTCCTCCTTCTCCTCCTCTTTTCCACACCATCCTTGAACCGCGATGTTTCCACTCGGTGTTGTTCATCTTTTTCTCCTCCAGGTGGCGCTCGGTGGCCCACAATGCCGCATTCCTCTTGGGCAGATCTCACGTCTCGTGACGGTTTTTGTCTTACTGCAAACATATGATAACTAAAACGTGTAATCTATTATATACGATGTTTCCAAGGATTGGTAGGTGGCAAGCACATTTAAATCTACACTCTGCCATCACTGTAAAATTATTTTTTAAAACGACTACTTAGTAATCAGAAACGACTGTGATTGGTCCAAACGTACCGCGCTGAGAGACGTAACAGTAATCACGTGACTGCACCGTCTGTTCTGATCTACACAAGTTTACACATAAATATTGATACTGAAAAACCGCACTAGATTCGAGACACATCGCGAATAAATAAAACAAAAAACATTATTTAGACTCACTTTAAACAGTTTCGTAACATTCTGCTGGTTTATTCAATTTCTAAACTTCCACACGAAACACTGAATAGGCTAGAGGCCTTTGATTGACAGCTCAAGTTGAAAGAAAAGAGAGAAGCACAAGATCGCATTACGACAAGTCCCGCCCCCATCCCGGATCAGCTGTCCAATAGAAGGCCGCGCGTAAACAGATCACACCAATCAGAGCACAGATTGATCAGGTGACCCGGCACTTGTCAGGTGGTAAAAAAAAATAAGGCATCATTCAGTTTTGTCCTTTTCAGCTTTCTGGCAGTATTAAAAAAACAAAAAAACAACAACACTATTTACTTTGAAAATGTATATAATTATAAAGCAGTTCCTCATAGGCAGGGGCGGATCTAGACACATATTTATGGGGTGGTGACAGGGGGGCAGGAATTTTTGAGGGGTGGCAATATATGGCAGACGTATAGAATTTAATCACAGTTAACACAGTTTGATGAGAAATAGTATGTAGCCTACACACTACAAAAGGGCAAAGGCTGCCATTTACAAAATCATACAGACAAACTTAATCTCATGCAATCCCTGTCTTGCATTTGAGGTGAAACAGTTCATATTAGGAATAAGTGTAAAAAAGGAGAAAAAAGTCGGCACACCTTTATACTCACCTAGGGTAACCTGTGAGTATAAAGGCGGGGTGTGTTTACCTTTTAGTTGTCTGACGAAGACCCAACGTGCTTGAAACGTTACCACCTGTGTGTGAGTCCTTTACATTTTTCACAATTTTGGAGCCAAGGTGCGCTGACTTTTTTCCCTTTTTTATATATATTTTTCTGAGCACCCAACTTGAGTGTTTTGCTGTGGATGTGCGTGCTTTTGGATCTGATTTAATTTTTTTATAAGTGGCCATACAATGTGATCTCACTTAATAGGAGATAGAAGTATGAGGCATTATCACAGAAAAGGCATTAAGGTAAGACACAGGCGAGTGTGCGGATAGACACTTCCGGTTTCGCATTACGCCCGGTGCAGGGAGCCGGAGAAAGCCGAAAATGATCTCTTATAGTTGTTTATAGAATCAATTATATCACTTAAAATACTGCTAAGATATTACGATCACATGAGCCAATGCCAATTAAATGCACGGACGCATAGTCAGATTAATGAATGAAATACAACTGTTCACAGACAGAAGAATGTATTGGACTCATGCTGCATACGCATAGACAATTATGCCTACTGTAAACATAGAGTTACTGTGACGGGTGTGGTGCGTGCTGAAGAAGAGGCCGAGTCAAAACGGCTCCAATTCTAACATTTACTAAATAACACCAAACGGGTACAGGCAGGCAAACGGGCAGAGGATACACACAGAACACAAGGTAACATAAACACACCTTATGCCGAGTTCAGACTGCACGATTTTAGCCCCGATTTTGGCTCGCCGACAGGTTTTGAGAAATCGCCGACAAATGCCCGAAATCACAGGCAAATCGGTGCTCGTTCACGCGAGTGACAATCACGCAGTGTGAATGAGCAAAGACGCGATCTGAGAGAATCGCCGACGAGTCGCCGACGCCCGTGAGATATTTGGCATGCTAAATATCTGGACCTGTCGGCGAATCACAATCCTGCTGTGTGAATGTGTTCTGACTGAAAACTACATCGGCGATGACCGACAGCCAATGAGAGAGCAAGATACAGGGAGGAGGAGGAGGAGGAGTTATAGACCAGAATATCAGTATTTTAATAGATAGGCCTATATTTACAATTATATCAAACAGAAACAAAGCACAAACATTTGCGTGACCAGCAGCAACAGCGGGACATTTGCAAAATTATTTATTTACCCCCAACTCTCTTTGCAAAACACAGTCCTTGCTCCCCTCGTCTTCCCAACCATTTCCTGCATAAACTGTTTTTTTTTTTCATTTTCGCTACAAATCAGTGCACAGACAATTTGTAGGCTATCATTTTTAATAACAAATTCAGTGTCGCGCGAGAACTCCGGTCTCACGCACGCGTGATCTTCCGTTATTTCCTATCACTTCTCGCGTTTGTTTGGTTGTGAAACGTAGTTTGTGGACCAGGCAGAAGTTGCCGACGATTCTTTCTTTTGTAAAGTCATGCAGTGTGAAACCTCCTGTCGCCGATCCATCGTGCAGTGTGAACACAGCAGCAACTGAGTGTTACCCCAGATAGTCATGCAGTGTGAAAACAACAGTGACCCGATTATTTTGAAAATCGTGCAGTCTGCGGGCCAGGACAGACTGACCAGAGGGAAACTAAATACATATACAAATGAACACTAACGAGGTGAGGACGGGTGACACAGAGGATGATGATAAACAGGTGGGTAATGAGGGAGTGAGTTCAGGTGTGGAGACAAGGAGGATTCTGGGAAGTGTAGTGAAGACGAAGACAGGATGGTGCAGACGAGGACTGTGACAGTTACAACTACGATTAGAGTTGTTAAATAAAATACCCCAACGACATTCACACGTTTGCTTTGTGATAGGCTACAATTTATATCCATAAATACTATTTTCTTAATTATGCGCATATATTTTCACTTACATCAATTGCTTGATCAATATTATCACATATTTTACATTTATATTTGTAACTGTAGGTACCACAAATAATTTAATATGGCTAAGTTTGTGTAAATTTTACACATAGTAAAATACTGTATGTGCTGCATATAAACACCAGACAGATAATGATTTATGAAACAGATGCTCTCATCTCACTTGCACAAAATAAATGCAGTAATAGAAATCATTGAAACGCACAGGTGAAATAAACTGAAAATTATATGCATTTAAAAATTTGGTCGGGTTGAAAACGTATCTCTCTGGTAATGGAACTCGCTTTTGTCTTGCTCTCGCTGTCTCCCGCTCTCGCTGTTGTCTTGCTCTCGCTGTCTCCCGCTCTCGCTGTCTCCCGCTCTCGCTGTCTCCCGCTCTCGCTGTTGTCTTGCTCTCGCTGTTGTCTTGCTCTCGCTGTCTCCCGCTCTCGCTGTTGTCTTGCTCTCGCTGTTGTCTTGCTCTCGCTGTTGTCTTGCTCTCGCTGTTGTCTTGCTCTCGCTGTTGTCTTGCTCTCGCTGTCTCCCGCTCTCGCTGTTGTCTTGCTCTCGCTGTCTCCCGCTCTCGCTGTCTCCCGCTCTCGCTGTCTCCCGCTCTCGCTGTCTCCCGCTCTCGCTGTTGTCTTGCTCTCGCTGTTGTCTTGCTCTCGCTGTTGTCTTGCTCTCGCTGTCTCCCGCTCTCGCTGTCTCCCGCTCTCGCTGTCTCCGGCTGTCTCCCGCTCTCGCTGTTGTCTTGCTCTCGCTGTTGTCTTGCTCTCGCTGTCTCCCGCTCTCGCTGTTGTCTTGCTCTCGCTGTCTCCCGCTCTCGCTGTTGTCTTGCTCTCGCTGTTGTCTTGCTCTCGCTGTCTCCCGCTCTCGCTGTCTCCCGCTCTCGCTGTCTCCCGCTCTCGCTGTCTCCGGCTGTCTCCCGCTCTCGCTGTTGTCTTGCTCTCGCTGTTGTCTTGCTCTCGCTGTTGTCTTGCTCTCGCTATTGTCTTGCTCTCGCTGTCTCCCGCTCTCGCTGTTGTCTTGCTCTCGCTGTCTCCCGCTCTCGCTGTCTCCCGCTCTCGCTGTCTCCCGCTCTCGCTGTCTCCCGCTCTCGCTGTCTCCCACTCTCGCTGTTGTCTTGCTCTCGCTGTCTCCCGCTCTCGCTGTCTCCCGCTCTCGCTGTCTCCCGCTCTCGCTGTTGTCTTGCTCTCGCTGTCTCCCACTCTCGCTGTTGTCTTGCTCTCGCTATTGTCTTGCTCTCGCTGTCTCCCGCTCTCGCTGTCTCCCACTCTCGCTGTTGTCTTGCTCTCGCTATTGTCTTGCTCTCGCTGTCTCCCGCTCTCGCTGTCTCCCGCTCTCGCTGTCTCCCACTCTCGCTGTTGTCTTGCTCTCGCTATTGTCTTGCTCTCGCTGTCTCCCGCTCTCGCTGTTGTCTTGCTCTCGCTGTCTCCCGCTCTCGCTGTCTCCCGCTCTCGCTGTCTCCCGCTCTCGCTGTCTCCCGCTCTCGCTGTCTCCCACTCTCGCTGTTGTCTTGCTCTCGCTGTCTCTCGCTCTCGCTGTCTCCCGCTCTCGCTGTCTCCCACTCTCGCTGTTGTCTTGCTCTCGCTGTCTCCCGCTCTCGCTGTCTCCCGCTCTCGCTGTCTCCCGCTCTCGCTGTCTCCCGCTCTCGCTGTCTCCCGCTCTCGCTGTCTCCGGCTGTCTCCCGCTCTCGCTGTCTCCGGCTGTCTCCCGCTCTCGCTGTTTCTTGCTCTCGCTGTCTCCCGCTCTCGCTGTTGTCTTGCTCTCGCTGTCTCCCGCTCTCGCTGTTGTCTTGCTCTCGCTGTCTCCCGCTCTCGCTGTCTCCCGCTCTCGCTGTTGTCTTGCTCTCGCTGTTGTCTTGCTCTCGCTGTCTCCCGCTCTCGCTGTTGTCTCGCTCTCGCTGTTGTCTTGCTCTCGCTGTCTCCCGCTCTCGCTGTTGTCTTGCTCTCGCTGTCTCCCGCTCTCGCTGTTGTCTTGCTCTCGCTGTCTCCCGCTCTCGCTGTTGTCTTGCTCTCGCTGTTGTCTTGCTCTCGCTGTCTCCCGCTCTCGCTGTTGTCTTGCTCTCGCTGTCTCCCGCTCTCGCTGTTGTCTTGCTCTCGCTGTTGTCTTGCTCTCACTGTCTCCCGCTCTCGCTGTTGTCTTGCTCTCGCTGTTGTCTTGCTCTCGTTGTCTCCCACTCTCGCTGTTGTCTTGCTCTCGCTGTCTCCCGCTCTCGCTGTCTCCCGCTCTCGCTGTTGTCTTGCTCTCGCTGTTGTCTTGCTCTCGCTGTTGTCTTGCTCTCGTTGTCTCCCGCTCTCGCTGTTGTCTTGCTCTCGCTGTCTCCCGCTCTCGCTGTCTCCCGCTCTCGCTGTTTCTTGCTCTCGCTGTTGTCTTGCTCTCGCTGTCTCCCGCTCTCGCTGTTGTCTTGCTCTCGCTGTCTCCCGCTCTCGCTGTCTCCCGCTCTCGCTGTTGTCTTGCTCTCGCTGTTGTCTTGCTCTCGCTGTCTCCCGCTCTCGCTGTTGTCTTGCTCTCGCTGTTGTCTTGCTCTCGCTGTCTCCCGCTCTCGCTGTCTCCCGCTCTCGCTGTTGTCTTGCTCTCGCTGTCTCCCGCTCTCGCTGTTGTCTTGCTCTCGCTGTCTCCCGCTCTCGCTGTTGTCTTGCTCTCGCTGTTGTCTTGCTCTCGCTGTCTCCCGCTCTCGCTGTTGTCTTGCTCTCGCTGTCTCCCTCTCTCGCTGTTGTCTTGCTCTCGCTGTTGTCTTGCTCTCGCTGTCTCCCGCTCTCGCTGTTGTCTTGCTCTCGCTGTCTCCCGCTCTCGCTGTTGTCTTGCTCTCGCTGTCTCCCGCTCTCGCTGTCTCCCGCTCTCGCTGTCTCCCGCTCTCGCTGTCTCCCGCTCTCGCTGTCTCCCGCTCTCGCTGTTGTCTTGCTCTCGCTGTCTCTCGCTCTCGCTGTCTCCCGCTCTCGCTGTCTCCCACTCTCGCTGTTGTCTTGCTCTCGCTGTCTCCCGCTCTCGCTGTCTCCCGCTCTCGCTGTCTCCCGCTCTCGCTGTCTCCCGCTCTCGCTGTCTCCCGCTCTCGCTGTCTCCGGCTGTCTCCCGCTCTCGCTGTCTCCGGCTGTCTCCCGCTCTCGCTGTTTCTTGCTCTCGCTGTTGTCTTGCTCTCGCTGTCTCCCGCTCTCGCTGTTGTCTTGCTCTCGCTGTCTCCCGCTCTCGCTGTCTCCCGCTCTCGCTGTTGTCTTGCTCTCGCTGTTGTCTTGCTCTCGCTGTTGTCTTGCTCTCGCTGTCTCCCGCTCTCGCTGTTGTCTTGCTCTCGCTGTTGTCTTGCTCTCGCTGTCTCCCGCTCTCGCTGTCTCCCGCTCTCGCTGTTGTCTTGCTCTCGCTGTCTCCCGCTCTCGCTGTTGTCTTGCTCTCGCTGTCTCCCGCTCTCGCTGTTGTCTTGCTCTCGCTGTCTCCCGCTCTCGCTGTTGTCTTGCTCTCGCTGTCTCCCGCTCTCGCTGTTGTCTTGCTCTCGCTGTTGTCTTGCTCTCGCTGTCTCCCGCTCTCGCTGTCTCCCGCTCTCGCTGTTGTCTTGCTCTCGCTGTCTCCCGCTCTCGCTGTTGTCTTGCTCTCGCTGTCTCCCGCTCTCGCTGTTGTCTTGCTCTCGCTGTCTCCCGCTCTCGCTGTTGTCTTGCTCTCGCTGTCTCCCGCTCTCGCTGTTGTCTTGCTCTCGCTGTCTCCCGCTCTCGCTGTTGTCTTGCTCTCGCTGTTGTCTTGCTCTCGTTGTCTCCCGCTCTCGCTGTTGTCTTGCTCTCGCTGTCTCCCGCTCTCGCTGTCTCCCGCTCTCGCTGTTGTCTTGCTCTCGCTGTTGTCTTGCTCTCGTTGTCTCCCGCTCTCGCTGTTGTCTTGCTCTCGCTGTCTCCCGCTCTCGCTGTCTCTCGCTCTCGCTGTTGTCTTGCTCTCGCTGTTTCTTGCTCTCGCTGTTGTCTTGCTCTCGCTGTCTCCCGCTCTCGCTGTTGTCTTGCTCTCGCTGTCTCCCGCTCTCGCTGTCTCCCGCTCTCGCTGTTGTCTTGCTCTCGCTGTTGTCTTGCTCTCGCTGTCTCCCGCTCTCGCTGTTGTCTTGCTCTCGCTGTCTCCCGCTCTCGCTGTCTCCCGCTCTCGCTGTTGTCTTGCTCTCGCTGTCTCCCGCTCTCGCTGTTGTCTTGCTCTCGCTGTCTCCCGCTCTCGCTGTTGTCTTGCTCTCGCTGTCTCCCGCTCTCGCTGTTGTCTTGCTCTCGCTGTTGTCTTGCTCTCGCTGTCTCCCGCTCTCGCTGTTGTCTTGCTCTCGCTGTCTCCCGCTCTCGCTGTTGTCTTGCTCTCGCTGTTGTCTTGCTCTCACTGTCTCCCGCTCTCGCTGTTGTCTTGCTCTCGCCGTTGTCTTGCTCTCGCTGTCTCCCGCTCTCGCTGTTGTCTTGCTCTCGCTGTCTCCCGCTCTCGCTGTCTCCCGCTCTCGCTGTTGTCTTGCTCTCGCTGTTGTCTTGCTCTCGCCGTTGTCTTGCTCTCGCTGTCTCCCGCTCTCGCTGTCTCCCGCTCTCGCTGTCTCCCGCTCTCGCTGTCTCCGGCTGTCTCCCGCTCTCGCTGTCTCCGGCTGTCTCCCGCTCTCGCTGTTTCTTGCTCTCGCTGTTGTCTTGCTCTCGCTGTCTCCCGCTCTCGCTGTTGTCTTGCTCTCGCTGTCTCCCGCTCTCGCTGTCTCCCGCTCTCGCTGTTGTCTTGCTCTCGCTGTTGTCTTGCTCTCGCTGTTGTCTTGCTCTCGCTGTCTCCCGCTCTCGCTGTTGTCTTGCTCTCGCTGTTGTCTTGCTCTCGCTGTCTCCCGCTCTCGCTGTCTCCCGCTCTCGCTGTTGTCTTGCTCTCGCTGTCTCCCGCTCTCGCTGTTGTCTTGCTCTCGCTGTCTCCCGCTCTCGCTGTTGTCTTGCTCTCGCTGTCTCCCGCTCTCGCTGTTGTCTTGCTCTCGCTGTCTCCCGCTCTCGCTGTTGTCTTGCTCTCGCTGTTGTCTTGCTCTCGCTGTCTCCCGCTCTCGCTGTCTCCCGCTCTCGCTGTTGTCTTGCTCTCGCTGTCTCCCGCTCTCGCTGTTGTCTTGCTCTCGCTGTCTCCCGCTCTCGCTGTTGTCTTGCTCTCGCTGTCTCCCGCTCTCGCTGTTGTCTTGCTCTCGCTGTCTCCCGCTCTCGCTGTTGTCTTGCTCTCGCTGTCTCCCGCTCTCGCTGTTGTCTTGCTCTCGCTGTTGTCTTGCTCTCGTTGTCTCCCGCTCTCGCTGTTGTCTTGCTCTCGCTGTCTCCCGCTCTCGCTGTCTCCCGCTCTCGCTGTTGTCTTGCTCTCGCTGTTGTCTTGCTCTCGTTGTCTCCCGCTCTCGCTGTTGTCTTGCTCTCGCTGTCTCCCGCTCTCGCTGTCTCTCGCTCTCGCTGTTGTCTTGCTCTCGCTGTTTCTTGCTCTCGCTGTTGTCTTGCTCTCGCTGTCTCCCGCTCTCGCTGTTGTCTTGCTCTCGCTGTCTCCCGCTCTCGCTGTCTCCCGCTCTCGCTGTTGTCTTGCTCTCGCTGTTGTCTTGCTCTCGCTGTCTCCCGCTCTCGCTGTTGTCTTGCTCTCGCTGTCTCCCGCTCTCGCTGTCTCCCGCTCTCGCTGTTGTCTTGCTCTCGCTGTCTCCCGCTCTCGCTGTTGTCTTGCTCTCGCTGTCTCCCGCTCTCGCTGTTGTCTTGCTCTCGCTGTCTCCCGCTCTCGCTGTTGTCTTGCTCTCGCTGTTGTCTTGCTCTCGCTGTCTCCCGCTCTCGCTGTTGTCTTGCTCTCGCTGTCTCCCGCTCTCGCTGTTGTCTTGCTCTCGCTGTTGTCTTGCTCTCACTGTCTCCCGCTCTCGCTGTTGTCTTGCTCTCGCCGTTGTCTTGCTCTCGCTGTCTCCCGCTCTCGCTGTTGTCTTGCTCTCGCTGTCTCCCGCTCTCGCTGTCTCCCGCTCTCGCTGTTGTCTTGCTCTCGCTGTTGTCTTGCTCTCGCCGTTGTCTTGCTCTCGCTGTCTCCCGCTCTCGCTGTTGTCTTGCTCTCGCTGTCTCCCGCTCTCGCTGTCTCCCGCTCTCGCTGTTGTCTTGCTCTCGCTGTCTCCCGCTCTCGCTGTTGTCTTGCTCTCGCTGTCTCCCGCTCTCGATGTCAGATCACCGGAAGTGTTCACCGGAAGTATTGGCCCACACACTCAAGTTCGAACGTCAACGGTTGCCATTTGTGGACGGAGCGAATTCACTGCAGTCGGACATTGGAGATTCGCGCTCGTAAATTGTCAAATTGGCCATAACTTTTAATTCATTGCTGCCAACTGGGGTGGCAAGGCTTTCTTTAGGTCAGCATTTGCCATATCCCACCCCGGTAGATCCGCCCCCGGCTCATAGGCTACAATGCATGGAAACATTATGCTGCTAATGTTGCAATCATTTCTTTATAAACGTGTTACAAGTTGTGAATAAACATCAAACTGGAGAATATTTTAGCGCTGATTTTATTTATAAATCGATTATCAATCAAAATGATTTATAATTAATATTAGGCTATTGTTAAATGAATCATTAATAAATAATTCATTTATCAATAAATTATTTGGTTCCTTTAGAAAAATAGCAGTAATGGTTCCAATTTATCTAAAAAAAATAAGATATTATATTTAGACATATTAATCATGATTAGGCCTATATTTTAGGGTAATACTGACAAAAGGATTTTGAAATGGACACATTTGTAAACTGCATTTATTGCTGAATATAAAAAGTGATGATCAAAAGTATATCATGTACATCGAGAAAACTTGTGAAAGAGAGATTGTCTTTAAAGCTTCAGAATAATAATAATATAAGAAACGTCTCGGCCTCACTTCTCAATATAAGAGACCAGAGACCGAGTCTGTCAAGCACTAAAGAAAAGGCATCATTAGAGTATAAAAGTCATGCAGTAAAATCCCAGTCACTCGAGTGGAAGATTTTCAGATAATAACAACTTGTTTCTCAAAGCATCATATGACTGCAGAAGACAGAGATATTGTCCATGTTATTATATGCAAAAGAGGAAATCCCAAAATTACAATTTATGTTCCACAGAAGAAAGAAAGTCCCACAGGTTTGGACATGATCGTGACTAAATGATTTCTAAATTATTTTTTTTTTAAGGTGATTTAATCCTTTAACCATGAAGATTAGACCAGTTACCTTCAATAAATCAGCTCAAATAAAACACTCTAAACTTGTTTTGTATTTTAGGCAGAAATGTGAATATGATACAAGCACTTTTTAGTCAGTCTATCACTTTGCCTGAGTAATTATATATAGGCCTATCATTTTTTCTTAAAATCTTTTTAATCTAGAACTACTGTTTATATACTTTATATATGTAGACAAATATAAATTGCATAAATGTATGAATGAATCACTAATTTTAATTTTTTAATGTAAAAGGAGACAACAAGTGCGGAGCATAAACTCCTTTGATACCATTGACAATAATAAAAACATGAGATTAAGTAGTTTAAAAACAGGACTGAGGTTATTTCTGATGTGTGTGTGTGTGTGTGTGTGTGCGTGTGATTGAGTGTGTTTGTGCGTGTGTGTTTGTGTGTAACGGCGCAGTTAATGAACAGCACTCCTAAAGTCAGCGAGGCTAAATAGTTCACAGCGGATTTTGATGGATGGTGGGTAGGGCACACACACACACACACACACACACACACACACACACACACACACGCACGCACACACACACACACAAACAAACACACACACACACACACACACGCATGTTGTGTTTTCATGTTTTATGGGGTATTTCCATAGACATAATGATTTTTATACTGTAAAGACTGTATATTCTATTCCCTTACACTAACCCTATCCCTAAACCTACCCATCACAGGAAACATTCTGCATTTTTACATTTTCAAACAACATCACTTAGTATGATTTATAAGCTGATTTCCTCATGAGGACCAAAAAATGTCCCCACACGAACAAGGATTTCGGATATTGCCATCCTTGTGGGGACATTTTGTCCCCATAACGTAGGGTTTACCAGGCCACACATACACACACACACACACACACACACACACACACACACACACACACACAGCATTTCTGGAAGTTTTTGTCATGGGTTCATTTAAAAATGTAATTCCAGTCATTTGTTTGTTTGGTGTGGGAGTTTTCTAGTTTTCTTTCTTTTTCTGTTCCACTCCCTCCATCTGAATCACAGTCAGGTCAATCTGTAGCCACTGGATGTGGGAGTATCAGGGTGTGTGCGTGTGTGTGTGTGTGTGTGTGTGTGTGTGTGTGTGAAAAATAAATAAATGATGGCTCATTTTTACCATCTGTGGCTGACTTAATATTTTTCTGTATTGAAATAAGTGTGGAAAAGCTCATTTTTAGCTTCATAAGGTAGTAAAAAAAAAATATATATATATATATAACCAAGAAATGTTATTATTTTGGGTCGGTACAGTTGCCTTAGAGCGTTAAAATATGTGGGTCAAATTGACCCGTGAACATCACGAACGTAACAGTAATTTTGTCAAAACACATCAGCATGTTGAAACTTTGCATGCATGTTCATGATGATAAATGAGAAAAGTCACAATATATCAAGAAAAAAAAAACAGGTTAACCAGCATTTCCAACAACTAGAGAATCTAAAGGGGTCAAATTGAACGTCTCAGGTTACGACTGTAACCTATGTTCCCTGAGAACAGGGAACTCAACAATACGTCAATTGACGCTATGGGGAACGCCTCAGGCGTGACAGGTGTCTGAAATCAAATATCAAGCCCGTGCATCATCAGCTCGAATGATGAGCGCGTCAATATGGATGTATAAAAAGGGCGCCTTGAAACCGTGACAACATCCTATCGTCTGAAGGGACTGTTGCAGGCAGGCCCCGAGGCAGGGCAAAGAGACGTATTGTCTCGTTCCCTGTTCTCAGGGAACATAGGTTACAGTCGTAACCTGAGACGTTCCCTTTCGAAGGGAACTCAACAATACGTCAATTGACGCTATGGGGAACAAAATACCCACTCCGCCATGCTGAGGGGAGTGCATGCCTAAAGGCAGTGACAACTGTCAGAACCAGTAATTCTAAGGAACACTGAAACCACTCACCCTAGGTCACATCGGGCTGTCAGTGACAGCACTCCCTACCGGTCATAGCCCAAGCTAATGAACCAAGAAAAGCCAGAATGTAATAAACGTGGGTAAATCTGGGCCAGCTCAAAGGCTTAGGACCGGAGAGTGTGACTCAACCTCAAACAACGGGAGTCGTCCACTCAATCCACGGGTCTACCCAGTGCTCGCTGTTGAGCACTGAGGAAGTAAGAGAGGGATCAAAATCAGGAAGGTCACTGAGGTCTAAGACCTGATGACCCCCTATGTGGGGAACTCCGATACATGAGGGCTCATGTCAGGAAGGCCGTTCCCTTGTGCGGCCTGAAACCCGACGACCACAGCATGTGGAAGCTCATCCTTCAGGAAGGCCAGAGGCCTATAACCTGACAGACCCACAATGTGGGGCTACCTTCGAAAAGGCCTAATGAGACCTAAAACCACCAGTTGTGGGAGATAGCTTGAACAAGGGAAGTGCCTGTCGTAGTGTATTGCGACAAAGGACACATCTAGAGTGGGACCCAAAGTGAAGAACCGGAGTCTGAGCCACATAAAAAAGGGGGAGAAGCGTACAGCGCAAACCCCTTCCATAAATATGGACAAACGCAAACACGAAAGTGGGTGTGCATAGCCATTCTGGAACCAGGAAGGCCTGGTGAGGCCTATAACCCGGCGACCACAGTATGTGGGAGCTCATAACCAGGAAGGCCTAGTGAGGCCTGTAACCTGGCGACCCCACCATGTGGGAGCTCAAAACCTGGAAGGCCTGGTAAGGCCTGTAACCTGGCGACCACATCGGGTGGGAGCTCGTACTCAGGAAGGTCGGTGAGACCCAGCCTGGTGACCACAACCTGTGGGAGCTTACTTTCAGGAAGACCTGATAAGGCCTGTACCCTGAAAAACCACACCAAGTGGGAGCTACTTCCAGAAGTTAGCCAGAGAAGGGCGTCCGTCGTAGCCTACTTAAGCGACAGGACGCCTCTTAAAGTGGGACCCGAGGAAAAGATCTGGGTCTGAGCCACATAAGAAGGGACCGAAGCGTACCGTGCGTGACCCTTACCATAAGAAATGGATTTTAGAAAGTACACAAGACATCTCGTCGTGTGACTTACCATAAGAATAGGTGAAGTATAGGTGCATGTACTTCACTCTGTATTCAGGAAGGCCGATCTTGAGGCCTGTAACCTGCCAACCACAACATGTGTGAACCCAAAATCAGAAAGGCCTGACGAGGCCTGTAACCCGATAGTCCCAATGCGTGGGGAGCTCACATTCAGGAAGGCCGCTGAGGCCTGCAACCTGACATGTGAAGACTCACTACTACACCTTAGCGACCACAATAAGTGGGGGTTTCACATTCAGGAAGGCCTGGTAAAGCCTGCAACCTGACATGTGACAACTCACAACCAGGAAGGCCAATGAAGCCTGAAGCCTGGTGACCACTGAGAGTGGGAGCATAGTACTCAGGAAAGGTGGTGAGGCTGTAGTTTGGCTACCACAGCATGTGGGAGCTCACATTCAGGAAGGCCGGGTGAGGCCTGTAACCTGACACGTAGAAGCCCATCACCAAGAAGGCCGGATAAGGCCTGTAACTCGGCGACCACAGTGTGTGGGAGCTCGTAACCAGGAAGGCCTGGTGAGGCCTGTAACCCAGCGACGACAGTATGTGGGAGCTCATAACCAGGAAGGCCTGGTGAGGCCTGTAACCCAGCGACGACAGTATGTGGGAGCTCGTAACCAGGAAGGCCTGTTGAGGCCTGTAACCTGGCGACCACAGTATGTGGGAGCTCATAATCAGGAAGGCCAGAAGAGGCCTGTAACCTGATGGATACCACATGTGGGAGCTCAACAGAATGTGTGAGCTCATAACCAAGAAGGCCCGTTTGAGGCCTGTAACCTGGCGACCACAATGTGTGGGAGCTCATAACCAGGAAGGCCTGTTGAGGCCTGTAACCTGGCGACCACAGTATGTGGGAGCTCATAACCAGGAAGGCCTGGTGAGGCCTGTAACCTGGCAACCACAATATGTGGGAGCTCACATTCAGGAAGGCCGGATGAGGCCTGTAACCCGATTGGCACAATATGTGGGAGCTTAACAGTATGAGTAAGCTCATGACCAGGAAGGCCTGTTGAGGGCTGTAACCTGAGGACCACAGAATGTGGGAGCTCATAACCAGGCAGGCCTAGTGCGGCCTGTAACCTGGCGAGCACCGTGTGTGAGAGCTCATAACCAGGAAGGGCTGGTGAGGCCTGTAACCTGGCGACCACAGTATGTGGGAGCTGATAACCAGGAAGTCCTGGTGAGGCCTGTAACCCGGCGACCACAGCATGTGGGAGCTCATAAACAGGAAGGCCTGGTGAGGCCTCTAACCCGGCGACCAGAGTATGTGGGAGCTCATAACCAGGAAGGCCTGGTGAGGCCTGTAACCCGGCAACCACAATATGTGGGAGCTCACATTCAGGAAGGCCGGATGAGGCCTGTAACCCGATAGGTACAATATGTGAGAGCTCAACAGTATGTGGGAGCTCATAACCAGGAAGGCCTGGTGAGGCCTGTAACCCGGCGACCACAGTATGTTGGAGCTCATAACCAGGAAGGCCTGGTGAGGCCTGTAACCTGGCAACCACAGTATGTGGGAGCTCATAACCAGGAAAGCCTGGTGAGGCCTGAAACCTGGTGACCACAGTAAGTGGGAGCTCATAACCATGAAGGCCTGGTGAGGCCTGTAACCCGGCGACCACAGGATGTGGGAGCTCATAACCAGGAAGGAGCTTACAAACATTAATTTTGAGAGTGTTTCCTCTGGATCACCTCCCTGAGATCCTGCCTCCTGCGGGAGTTACGCCTCCTGCGCGCCCTACTCCCCCTACTGGGAGGAGGGGGTGCACCGGAAGCGACACTGGCCTTCTGGGTCTGTCTGTGATCCTCAGACCATGACAGACCAGGCCCTTCCGCCTGCCTGTGGCTGGGCAGAGGACCTCCGCGTTATGCAGCTCTTAAACGCCGCAGAGCGCGCCCTCCCTGAACTTATCAACCCCCGTCTCGACGGAAGGTCCGAAAAGCTCGGAAAGTGAAACCGGCGAATCGAGGAGAAAAGTTTCCTTTCTCCCCGATGTCAGCCTGGTTGAGCCACAGATGTCTCTCCATGGCCACCATAGCACCGATGGGAACAGCAGACTGCTTGGTGGCCCGGAGAGTCAAATCTGTGGTGCGGTGCAGCTCTGCGACCGCGTCAGGGGACAGGCCAGCCCCCTGACCGAGGTCCCGCAGCAGGTCGGCCTGGGAGGCCTGAAGACCACAAGGGTGTGCAGAACCACACCTGCCTGACCTGCTGCTGTGTACGCTCTGTCATTCAAAATCGAAGATGTCTTGAGCAGCTTGGATGGCAGGGTCAGAGCTCTTAGTGAAGAGGACCGACCAGAAGCGAGATAGTTAGCCAACGTCTCGTCCACTGGCGGCATCGACACATATCCGTGCTCCGCGGCTCCCTCCACAGCAGCGAAACTAGCCCGCTGATGCAGATAGAGACGTGAGGAAAAACGGGTTCTTCCATACCCTCTCGATCCCAGAGTGGAGATCGGAAAAGAATGGAAGGCTCATCCGGGCTGGTGGCTTACGGGTACCCATCCAAAATACCATGAGCGGGTTCCTCCCGGACGCGCCTCCACTGCAACTGCAATCTGTCTGTGGCGCGCCCCATAATGTCAACCAGCTCAGCGCACACTGGGCAGGAGGGCTGAGATGGTCCGGTCTCAACCAAACTGACATCCTCAGCAGCCAACTCCTGCCCGGCCAGAAGAGAACAGTTACAGATTCATCAGAGAGAGAAAGAACCTCCTCAACATTGACCTGTAACTCACTCTCGTCAGCTGGTAGATCATCCGCGAGGTTAACGCCCCTCTCCAGATAATCTGCCAGCTCCATCTGAAAGCCCCACGAGGTCAACCGCCGCTGAGCCTCAGCCCGAGCGGGGACCGGAACCGCGGGGTTCAGATGCCGCGCCCACTTCCCTCGAGAAGTGGGACAGACGAGAGCAGAGAGTTCTGATAGGAAAACTCACAGTTCGCGCAGAAAGCTCCCCTCGAGAGCTTTCCGCGCGTGCTCTTCTCCCAGGCAGAACACGCACAGATCGTGTGAATCCTCCGGTGTCAAATATCTGGACACGGGTCGGCACACTCGCGAAAAAGTGTTTCTCCGCGTCTCTGCACGCTTCATCGTTGATACTATCAAACAGACAAACAGTCCCTGAAGACGAAAAGGATGTTGTCACCGTTTCAAGGCGCCCTTTTTATGCACCCATATTGACGCGCTCATCATTCGAGCTGATGATGCACGGGCTGTCGCCGGTCAACATGATTGCTGTGAGTTGATATTTGATTTCAGACACCTGTCACGCCTGAGGCGGGGACGTATTGTTGAGTTCCCTTCGAAAGGGAACATAACACACTCATATCATGAGGATTAAACATTTTCTTGATTTTTAAAAATCAGTTCATCAGAACTCAAAACCAGGAGAGAGCATTATTTGAAACTATATTGCACAAATGCAATTTTTGCTTTCTTTACTCCTTTACTCATTTACTCCTTTACTTCTTATCTGGATGTCGATGAGTAGATACAAGCTTTTAATTACAAATGCTCCAACATCTTGGACTCCATTGCAACTCAAAGCTTATCTATCCACAAAACAAGCCCCAGCCATGGATAAAGAGCGATATTCACCTATTACGTCAACAATGTCGACGGCTCAAGCGAAAATGGACGAAAGACAGGCTCCAAATTTCCTGTTTCACTAAATGATTTCCAAAAGACAGTCAGGGCAGCTAATAATAAATTATTATACGAAATTATTGTAAAAAATTCGCACAGTTCCAGAAACACTTTTTTCAACTATCGGCTCTGTCTTAAACCCTTCTGTTAGGGTTAGTTCACCCAAAAATATAAATTCTGTCAGTAATTACTCACCCTCATGTGGTTCCAACCCCGTAAGACTTTCGTTCATCTTCGGAACACAAATTAAGATATTTTTGATTAAATCTGAGAGCTGGATCACTCCTCCATAGGCTTCTTAAGGGATCGAAACTGGCCGGCCCAAAAGTTATGAAAGACATCGTTAAAATAGCCCGAGTGACTACAGTGGCTCAACCTTAAGTTTATCAAGTGACGAGAATACTTTTTGTGCAAAAAAAAAAAAAAAAAAAAAACGACTTTATTCAACTATTCATTTCCTTCCCTGTGGGCCTCGAGTGAGTTCACGTAGTGTAACAGCGCAGCACTTCTGTGTTGTACATCACACACATCACACACATGACCAGCGTCGGCCAATAGTGAGCCTGCGTGTAACGTGCAACACAGAAGCATTGCGCAATATCACTACGTGAACTCACTCGAGTAATATCGAGCACTCGATATTACTGCACCGAGTCGAAGTGCTCCCAAGCACTTGCTATGGTATTCCGCCATACATTATAGTTATCCACTTTACACGCTTAGAAAAGCGCAATGTTTTATTTTGTGTCACCATTCTTGGTCAAGTTACACTACTCGTGTAACTGTATTTAAATAGGGAAAACGTGGAGGTGTTTGGTCGCTTCTCTGCTTGGATCCTAATGAATGAACTGGGCTAAGCTAAGTGTTAACAAAGTTTTGCCGCAAGACAGAGCGATTGAGTGCACGCACTGAGACGAGAGAGGTATCTATCAACTCGTCTTAGTTAAGGGAATAATATAGTTTAATATGAAAAAACGGTGGAGTATCCCTTTAACACATTATAGTCCGTCACGTCTATTACGATCTCAAAATTCCGGCCAGTTGATAATACCTAGAATATCTAAATCGACTGCTGGCGGTAGATCCTTTTCCTATTTAGCACCAGAACTCTGGAACAGTCTTCCTACTATTGTCCGGGAAGCAGACACACTCTGTCAGTTCAAAGCTAGACTAAAAACACATCTCTTTGACCTGACATACACATAACACATTATACATTTCTATTATTCAAATGAGTTAAATGATTACATCATAAGAAGAATGGCATCTACGCTAATTTTAGTCTTTCTGTTTATTCCGAGGTTTACTGAAGTCAGCCGGATCCGGGCCGTATCCAGATCATACGGTGGACCTGCGCCTGTACACGTCCACAACGCATCCCTGCAGTGCCATCCTCATCAGCCATGTGAAGGCTTCATGGACACCTCTACAAACTCGTCTCCATACCGGCGTGACTCCGACCTCCAACCAGAGGGAACTGAATTAATATTGTGAATGTTCTGATCCAATCTGATTTCTGACCTGTAATGCTCCTGGATCATAATCATACACTGTTTGCTCGCTGGCCAGAGGAGAACTGAGAGACTGAGTCTGGGTTCTCCCAAGGTTTATTCTCCATTCTGTCCTTGATGGAGGTTTGGTTCCTGGCCACTGTTGCCTTGGCTTTTGGCTTGCTTAGTTGGGGACATTTAATATTCAACAATATTATTGATCTGCCTTACTTCAGGTGGACGATGATGCAATTTTCTTCTAGAAACAAACTTGTTGTATTATTTTCATGTTATCACTGTGAAGCTGCTTTGATACAATCTGTATTGTAAAGAGCGCTATATAAATAAAGGTGACTTGACTTGACTTTTCTATCATCTCTCCCACTGAGTGTGAAAACTTCCATAATTTCTTCTCTGATAAAATGAATACTACTCGAGCACAAGTTTTTACCTGAAGACAGCACGTACCTGATCCTACTTTCTCCTGCTTACAGGGGAGCGAATTGGAACTGGTCTCCCTTCAGACATGCAAGGAAATCACTTAAAACTAAAATCTCTTCACGATATTCTTCCTTATCGCTTTAAAAAACAGGTATTAGACACTGTTGGTTCGGATATTTTGCGTATCATTAATAACAGTCTCTTGACTGGGACTGTCCCTGCTTGTTTTAAACTCGCCACTGTGACTCCCATCCTCAATAAACCGTCACTCGACTCTGCTGTATATGCGAACTACAGACCCATTTCCAACCTCTCTTTCTGATCAAAAATTCTCGAGAAAACGGTCTTTATACAGCGGCAGCACTACCTGCACATTCATTCTATTTCTGATATGTTTCTGAGTCTGCTCTTTTAAAAGTTCTTAATGACATTTTAATAACGACAGATGCTGGCGATTCCATGGCTTTAGTGCTATTAGACTCGAGTTCAGCTTTTGACTTTGTAGATCATAAGATTCTTTTATCTCGGCTGGAACGTTCGATCGGTACCTCAGGTACGGCACTCAAATGGTTCCAGTCTTTCCTATCAACCTGAAGTTTTTCTGTTAGATTAGGTACTCATTCATCATCTGCGACCCCACTTGACCCCAGGGATCGATTCTGGCACCCCTACTATTCTCATTGTACATGCTACCCTTAGGTCAATTATGAGTAGATTTGGTGTGCCGTACCACTGTTATGCGGATGACACCCAACTCTACATACATAAAGATAACTCTACATATAAGAGATTACAAGACTGAAGACTGTCTTCACGAACTCAAGCTGTGGCTCACTAAAAACTTCATGTTGCTTAATGATGATAAAACCCAAATTATCCAATTTGGTCCAAATGAGCTCTCTGATAGAAATTGTACCGATCTTGGCACCCTCACACCACACCTTACTTCCGAAGTTAAAAACTTAGGATTTTATTTTGACAGTAGTCTTAAACTGAACAAACAAATCAATGCCACAGTTAGAGCCAGCTTTTACCACTTACGCCGGTTAGCCAAAGTCAAGCCATTTTTAAACAGGGATAGCTTTGAAACAATTATTCACGCTTTTATTTCAACACAACTCGACTACTGTAACTCATTATATGTCGGGTTACCTCTCTCTTTCATCTCTCGTCTCCAGATGGTCCAAAACGCGTCTGCCCGTCTGCTCACTGGCAGCCAGAAACGAGATCACATAACCCCAATCCTACGTTCTCTGCATTGGTTACCAGTCCAATACAGAATTGATTTTAAAATTGTATTATTTGCTTATAAATCTCTCAGCAACCAAGCCCCCAAAAACCTTTCTGACTTAATTGTCACTCACAATCCATCCAGATCACTTAGATCAAGGGATCAACATGTCTTGTCTGTCCCACGATCTCGCGTACGCTGCAGGGGTGATCGAGCTTTCGCAGTGGTCGGCCCTAAGTGCTGGAACACCCTTCCACTACATGTTAAATCAGCTTCCACATTAGCTGAATTCAAACCCTTGCTAAAAACCTTTTTTTTTCTTCTTGTGCGTTTAATGTACCGTAACTTTTCTGTTTCTTGCCCTGTTTTTTCTTCTTTTTTTTTTTTTACTTTACTCTACAGCACTTTGGCCAACCAAGGTTGATTTTAAATGTGCTTCATAAATAACATTGATTTGATTTGATTTGATTTGAAGTGTTAGACAGTATTCTAGGTTATTACATGTGGAAGTTTTTGGTCCAATAAATAGATCTCTGTTTTTTTTTCTTCAGAATTAAGTAATAGGAAATTACTGGTCATCCAGTTTTTTATATCAGCTATGCGTTCCTTTAACTTTGTGAATTGGTAAATTTCGTTACATTAGCATAACAGGGAAAACTAATGCCATGCTTCCTAATGATATCACACACACACACACACACACACACACACACACACACACCTTGATACTCCCACATCCAGTGGCTACAGATTGACCTGACTGTGATTCAGATGGAGGGAGTGGAACAGAAAAAGAAAGAAAGCTAGAAAACTCCCACACCAAACAAACAAATGACTGGAATTACATTTTTCAATGAACCCATGACAAAAACTGCCAGAAATGCTGCATCCAAAGATTTTGGTATGTGTGTGTGTATGTTCATTATGAAGGGTGTGGCAGAGGTCATGGCCTCTGTGGATCCATCCATTTTATTCCCATTTAAAAGGCTCATATCATGAGGATTTTTAAAGGGGTCATCGGATGGAAAATTCACTTTTATACGGTGTTTGCATATAAATGTGTCTTTGCTGTGTGTGGACACAACCACCGTACAATGGAAAAAATCAATGCACTCCTTTTTTTTTATCCTCAAAAGCCTAAACACTCTCAATAATCAGGCCGTTTGGATTTTCTGAGCAATAAGATGTGATATTGCTCATACTCCGCCCACGACCGCTGACGAACTGTCCCGTATTAGCATATTTCCCGTATTAGCATATTTCCCGTATTAGCATATTTCCCGTATCAGCATATTTCCGCCCTCAGCCATTTGTGTACTGTCCGCCAAGGCGTCACTTTTAGTGTGTTGTGTCGACGCCCCACGGGTGAGCAGATTCTCATTATCATTTAAAGAGACATGCACTGGAACGGGTCGCTGTGAACAGAGCTGTTTTTGAGGAGGTAAAAAGGTGTTGTTTTACACAACCATTGAAGAATTTTAACCAAAGTGTGTTACAAACTTTAGATGAAGACCCAAAAGAATCATACCAACTTGTGACCCCTTTAAAAATTAGTTCATCAGAACTCAAAACCAGGAGAGAGCATTATTTGAAACTAAATTGCACAAATGTTTAGCAATATCCATTATCCACATTTACATATCAATAGGTGTTCAGAAACGTGACTATTATTCCAAAAACATCAGAACAGTTTTCTACTATTAATGTTAGTGTTTAACTGACAATAAGAATAAGAAATTTCCCTGTTTTTGGATATCAATATTAAAAGTGAGCTCTAAAACCGATTGGGTTTAAAACATTGAGGTTTGATGGCGCGTGGACTGGTTCGCTCCTGCTGGGAGACACTGGCCCTCATTTATCAAAAGTGCGTACACCAAATTTCCAGCGTACACCTGGCGTACACCCATAACCACGGTGACTTTGAGATTTATCAATATGGACGTTGGCGTACGGCACAATCAAATCCTACGCCAGCTCAGGAGGTGGTGTACATGTACGCACGTTTTGAGTTAGTGCGGAAATGCGCAGAAAAACAATTCCTAACACCACAAAACGCACTGACAAACTACAAGATATGATATATTATGACCCACAGTAAAACAAAAAAACAAAAACATAGTAATTATTTACTTCAGTGTTTATTTTTGTGCAACATGGACTTCAATGTTTAATTTGTGTGACTTTACCAAAGCATTTGATTTATAAGCGTATTCCTTCAGTTGCGAGCCTGTGCGCTTTACCCTGACGTTTCATAGTTAGGCCCGGCAGGTGCGCACGGACTGGGTTCGGTAACGAAAGGCTTTCAATGACCAACAAATAATTCAGACTGACAAAATAATAAAAAATACATTCTTCTTCTTTTAAATAATAATAATAATACAAATAATAATAATGACATTCTTCTTCTAAATAACAATAAGCGTCATTAATAATACAAATCATACTAATAATAAGAAGCATATTACAAATTGTCATGCAATTATTAATGTGAATGAATGGTAGGCCTACTCCACATCACATCATCATCATCACTATTGTACACACCAATACATGTAACGTGATTCGAAATTGAATGCTAATTCAAAAGACGTGCTGTAAAATAATGCATTGTGATAGGTCATTCCGGCTCCACGTCGGAGAAGTTTCTCTTCTTTGCCGTCTTCCGTGTGTCCATGGCGTAAATTGAGGGCGTGGGGGAAGCGGAGACTTGAATATATAGGGGCGTGTTATTCTAATGACGATCGTTTTCAGCCGCGGGATTTATCAAGGGCAGGTATTGCGTACACCTGGATTTCAAAGGTACGCACAGCTTCATAAATCAGGCGGTGAGAGGAGTGTAAGCATAATCTTACGCCAACATATACGCTTGTTTCTACGCAAGAATGATAAATGAGGGCCAATGTAACTACACCGAAACAAACAAAAGACAGTCATTCAGTAACTGAATTTAGCTTCCACTGAGATGAATGGAAATACGAGCGAAGAGCTTTCTTGAAGTATTATTGACCCTCTTGACATTGTTTAACAATGACAAAGTGGCACAATACTTTTTTTATCTTTTTTTTTCCTAGACCTAGTTTTTTTAAATTAACAAACTTATTTTTAATGAAATGTTTTTCTAGTGAAGTTTGCTTATGCTTCTTTGTTTACATTAAATGCCATTTGCTTCAATATATTTTGTTGTCTAATCGATTAAGTCATTTTTAAAGTGTGACCTACTCCAAATACTTTTAGGGTCACTGCGTAGTGCATAACAAGTGCAAGTACTCGATGTGCTGCTGCTTCGGTCCAGTTCAGAGGGTTTGTGAAAGTGAAACCTTCTTTATGTAAGACAGAACTAAATATCGACTATCACACAGAATCACACGAGGAGCTGTTTTAGTTTTTACACACTTTTGAAAATCTGAGGGCACGAGAGTGTGTGTGTGTGTGTGTGTGGTGAAAGGGTCATCGAGTGCTTTGGCACAGCAGGCCTGTTATACTCTCTCACATGCAGTTATTTTAATGCAACTGTTCTAGTATGAGCTCATCCATCCTTCTGCTCCTAAAATATCATTTGAAATAACATCATCTACCATAAATATTCACATCTACTTCAAGTAAACAGAAAGGGTCAGTAGGTTCATATAGGCT
>JARWKJ010000010.1:45397522-45420022 GCA_029959095.1 Rhinichthys osculus | reverse complement strand
CCTCGGCTCCTCCTCTGACTCCTCTCCACAGTGCGGATTTACCTCGGCTCCTCCTCTGACACCTCTCCACAGTGTGGATTTACCTCGGCTCCTCCTCTGACTCCTCTCCACAGTGTGGATTTATCTCGGCTCCTCCTCTGACACCTCTCCACAGTGTGGATTTACCTCGGCTCCTCCTCTGACTCCTCTCCACACTGTGGATTTACCTCGGCTCCTCCTCTGACTCCTCTCCACAGTGTGGATTTACCTCGGCTCCTCCTCTGACTCCTCTCCACAGTGTGGATTTACCTCGGCTCCTCCTCTGACACCTCTCCACAGTGTGGATTTACCTTGGCTCCTCCTCTGACACCTCTCCACAGTGTGGATTTACCTCGGCTCCTCCTCTGACTTCTCTCCACAGTGTGGATTTACCTCGGCTCCTCCTCTGACACCTCTCCACAGTGTGGATTTACCTCGGCTCCTCCTCTAACTCCTCTCCACAGTGTGGATTTACCTCGGCTCCTCCTCTGACTCCTCTCCACAGTGTGGATTTACCTCGGCTCCTCCTCTGACACCTCTCCACAGTGTGGATTTACCTCGGCTCCTCCTCTGACTCCTCTCCACAGTGTGGATTTACCTCGGCTCCTCCTCTGACTCCTCTCCACAGTGTGGATTTACCTCGGCTCCTCCTCTGACTCCTCTCCACAGTGTGGATTTACCTCGGCTCCTCCTCTGACACCTCTCCACAGTGTGGATTTACCTCAGCTCCTCTTCTGACTCCTCTCCACAGTGTGGATTTACCTCGGCTCCTCCTCTGACACCTCTCCACAGTGTGGATTTACCTCAGCTCCTCTTCTGACTCCTCTCCACAGTGTGGATTTACCTCAGCTCCTCTTCTGACTCCTCTCCACAGTGTGGATTTACCTCGGCTCCTCCTCTGACACCTCTCCACAGTGTGGATTTACCTCAGCTCCTCCTCTGACACCTCTCCACAGTGTGGATTTACCTCAGCTCCTCTTCTGACTCCTCTCCACAGTGTGGATTTACCTCAGCTCCTCTTCTGACTCCTCTCCACAGTGTGGATTTACCTCGGCTCCTCCTCTGACTCCTCTCCACAGTGTGGATTTACCTCGGCTCCTCCTCTGACACCTCTCCACAGTGTGGATTTACCTCGGCTCCTCCTCTGACTCCTCTCCACAGTGTGGATTTACCTCGGCTCCTCCTCTGACTCCTCTCCACAGTGTGGATTTACCTCGGCTCCTCCTCTGACTCCTCTCCACAGTGTGGATTTACCTCGGCTCCTCCTCTGACACCTCTCCACAGTGTGGATTTACCTCAGCTCCTCTTCTGACTCCTCTCCACAGTGTGGATTTACCTCGGCTCCTCCTCTGACACCTCTCCACAGTGTGGATTTACCTCAGCTCCTCTTCTGACTCCTCTCCACAGTGTGGATTTACCTCAGCTCCTCTTCTGACACCTCTCCACAGTGTGGATTTACCTTGGCTCCTCCTCTGACACCTCTCCACAGTGTGGATTTACCTCAGCTCCTCTTCTGACTCCTCTCCACAGTGTGGATTTACCTCGGCTCCTCCTCTGACACCTCTCCACAGTGTGGATTTACCTCGGCTCCTCCTCTGACACCTCTCCACAGTGTGGATTTACCTCAGCTCCTCCTCTGACACCTCTCCACAGTGTGGATTTACCACAGCTCCTCTTCTGACTCCTCTCCACAGTGTGGATTTACCTCAGCTCCTCTTCTGACTCCTCTCCACAGTGTGGATTTACCTCGGCTCCTCCTCTGACACCTCTCCACAGTGTGGATTTATCTCAGCTCCTCCTCTGACACCTCTCCACAGTGTGGATTTACCTCAGCTCCTCTTCTGACTCCTCTCCACAGTGTGGATTTACCTCAGCTCCTCTTCTGACTCCTCTCCACAGTGTGGATTTACCTCAGCTCCTCCTCTGACACCTCTCCACAGTGTGGATTTACCTCAGCTCCTCCTCTGACACCTCTCCACAGTGTGGATTTACCTCAGCTCCTCTTCTGACTCCTCTCCACAGTGTGGATTTACCTAAGCTCCTCTTCTGACTCCTCTCCACAGATAGGGCTGGGGCGGTATGGATTTTTTCTAACCGCGGTTGAAAAGCAAGATATTCCCGCGGTATAGCGGTAAACCGCTTTAAACACCCAGACATTATGATGTTGAACGAAATGAAAGATGAACAGCTTTTCCAACATGTCTTAATTACAAAAATGATATTCCATATTTATGTTAACATAATATAATGTTATTTTTTATTTAATCTATGTCGATTATATGAAAAGTGAACACCATGAGTAAGATAGGATCATAAGATGGGTCAGACATGATTTTGACCACTTTATTAAGTTTTGTTTTGTAGAAACCCTTTCTTTAAATTAAATTTCGTTTTGTATAAATTGTATCTTAATTTTAATCACTGTTTCATTAACTAATTGCCTGGAATTATACAAATATAGCAGACATATAATCAGGACGATGTGGAAGCGATCTCTTGCGCGTGAACTGGAGCTCGTCTCATAAATGAACCGAAACTTGTGTGCCCATCGGAGACGGAGTTCACTGCTGATATTCTGAGGATACAACATAGCCAATAGGCTATACTAGGGACTTTAGCCTTTAGATATCTTTGCTGCATGCGCAGTCTCCTTTCTAGAACAGCCAAGAGCTTTCTAGCCTCGCGGCAGCAGCGCCTTGCATCGGTCATAGACCTTAAAACTGATAAAAAAATTCAAAAAACGAAAATTGATCAAAAAACGTTGGTGCGGATGGATGGCGGACAGATGATGCGTTTTGCGCTGCGGTTCCGTTGCGGATGAAATAATAATAGCCCATCCGCGCATCTCTAATACGAATGTAATGCTATGTGTCATGGAACATTGCGCTCCCCAACTCGCGAAAGGGATTTGCTCCATCTTTTGATAAGTTTTGTTTAGAAAACCTTGAATCCATGTAAGACACACTGACACTATCATTAGAAATAATCCATGTCATTAGAATCAATGAATCCATATCATTAGACACAACGTGCACACATGTGCAGGCCAATGTTTTTTTTGTTTTTTGTTTTTTTGCGGTGATGACGGTGACGAGCTCAGACCCGCGGTTGGAGTCACGTGACCGCGGTATTGCGGTAATGCGGTAACCGTCCCAGCCCTACTCCACAGTGTGGATTTACCTCAGCTCCTCTTCTGACTCCTCTCCACAGTGTGGATGTACCTCGGGTCTTCCGGTCTCCAGCTCCGGACTATCCCCCAGAAGCCCCTCAAGCCACTGATCCTGTCACTCCACCTCGACCTGTCGGCCTATCGGCTCCACCAGATACCACCATTCCTCTGGCTCGACCTTGGTCAGACGTCAACCTTGCCTGGCCACGGACTTATGAGCCGTCTGTTGTGTATAAGATAATAGCAGATAATAGTGTATAAGATTTCATGCATAGGGCCATCATGTGTTCTTGGAAATAGTAATGTACCTGATGCCTTTATCAAAACGGACTTACAGAGGGCTTACTACAGTGTTACTTATTTTACATATTGTAAAATGTAGCATAATAGGTGCCCTTTAATTTTCTAAAATGTGTAATGGTTTTCAAATGATAGTTTCAGTATTTACAATATTAAGAAAAAAATTCTAAAACTTTCTCCTAAAATAAAAATGAAGACATCTGAAGACAAAGCTGATACCTAAATGAGACCTATATGATAATCACCACTTAGTATCCTGAGCTTAGAGAAAGTCATAGCCTTGTGGGCAGCACATCCACAGCAGCACCTCAGACAACACGAGTTCAAGCACATCCACATCCACATTGAGACACAAGGTTACACCATCTTCATTCTTCATTCTTCAACTGTAAAGCACTGGGCCGCAGTGAGAATGTGTTTTGGATTCTGAATGATCTTTCAGCTGGTGTAACTGTATCGCAGCATCAGGATGATTGAGCCATCAGACGTGCTGCTTTAGCTGTGACTCTCAGGATCATTGAATATCTGGCAGATGAGATGGATGAGTCGGCTGTCAGCATGCTTATGATGATGTACTGAAGCACTGTGAATGAAAAACACATGACTGTAGCTGTAACTGATGTTGATACTTGACTTTATAAACAGCCAAGAACTCAACATAAATGCAGAAGTCAACATTGGTTAATGTGACTATCATAACCAGGTAAACAAGCGTCAGTGTGTGTGTGTGTGTGTGTGTGTGTGTGTGTGTGTGTGAAGTTCATGGTCAGTCTGAGATGGTATCCTGATAACTGGCGCCAGCGTGGTGATCTCACCATCTCTGTGCATGGCTCATCTCTCTCTCTCTCTCTCTCTCTCTCTCTCTCTCTCTCTCTCTCTCTCTCTCTCTCTCTCTCTCTCTCTCTCTCTCACACACACACAACACACACACACACACACACACGCACACACACACACACACACACACACACACACACACACACACACACACACACACACACACACACACACACACTGTCCTCCACAGTCCAGGCTTGACTCCAAAAATGCAAACTATTTCCCTACATCAGGGCAAGCTGTTCAGAATAAGGGATCATGCAGTGTCCCCGTGGCCCGCTGCCATCACTTCTGCTGCTTAGACCTGTGAAGAGACACTTTACAGATTGTCTTTAACTGTAGTAGTGGTGTTTGCTAAGTTAAGCATCACTATTAATTTTGCTGAAACAGAGAGTCAAGGCCTCGTTTATAAAATGTTGCATAGAAACCGTCCTATATTTGATTTTACGATCATTTCTCAAATGTGCGTACATGTGATTCAGATCCAGTAAACATCCAAATCCTTTATCTGACATTTCCGAGCGACAAGAAGTGCTTAGACTTCCACATACCTGCAGTTCTCAGACTCTCTGCCACAGGGTAACCTGTGTTCGTCTGCTTAGACCCTGATGTGGTGCTGAGTTCTTGACCACTAGTTTAAGGACAATTAGGAAGAAAACAAATAAAAAGCTTTTATGTAACTCAAATATTAGATATTTTTTCCACAAATATGCCTATTTTATTTATTTTTTAACAATTATTCCATAATTTAACGAAGGCCCAGTTCTAAACATTACATTCAGATTCATCAATCGGAATGAATTCATCTAGATTTAAACAAAAGTTCTGCATGTAAACAGCCATATATGCGTAGAGCTATACGGCTATATGTAGAGAGCAGAATATCACTCTTTTCACTTCAGTAAACAAACACCCTAACAATCACATAGAAACAGCCCAGGGGGCTGTTCCATAAACCAAGATTAGAGTATAAGCCAGGCTTATTTCGGTTAGTCAAGCTTATTTTTGGTAGATTCAGTTTCATAAATCAAACTTAAAAAAGTTCAAACTCAGTTACCCTGGCAACTTATGCTGGGAAACTAGCCTGGTCCAGGGCAGGCTAACTGTCAGGCTAAGCCTCAGTTGTTACACAGATCCTCAACACTGACCGACAAGAACACAATGATATTACCACTGACAGTCTCTAATACCATTATTGGACTTTATAAATACACAGTATACAGAAAATCAACTTAAATAAGGCTACAATATAGACACATATATAAGGCGTTTTAAAGTTTTCCGTTTAGGACATGTCATTTTTGTAATAAAGACATTTTAATTAAGGAATGCCTCGGTTATCAGAGAATTCTTTCTCTACACTGTCTCTTATATATATATATATATATATATATATATATATTTTTTTTTTTAAGTACTTTATTATGTCTTTCAATTCAAACACATTTAACACAATTATACAAATGGACAGTTCCTTTAAAGACATCATATTTTCCCCCAATAAATATTCCTTATTTTTCCTTCAACTTTTTTTTCTTTTGTGATAATACCAACACATACATATAAATAAAACAATAAATAAATATTAATAAAAATATAACATTCACATATATCAAACTCTTATAATGAATGACACATAATTCCTAAAAGTTATTCAAGTAATATTATTTAAATATCAAATATTCAATATTAAATAAGTAAATAAATAAAATAACAAATAACTAGAAATAAAAGGGAAGGTTACAAAAAAATGTAGTTAATGTAGGCCAATATATATTCCTTTATTTTATGGAATATTCTTTGATTTTAGAGTTGCACATATCTTTTCAAAATGTATACATTTGTTCTTAATTTAATGTTATCCTCTCCATAATGTACTTTAGAAACTAAATCTAACCACTCATTTAAAACTGGGGATTCTTGCTTTCTCAAAAAAAATGATTGCATTAAAAGCTGTAATTCTCAGCATTCTAAATAAGTATATATCATCTTTATAAAGTAGCATAGGTCCTATACCCAAAACTATATTTTGTATCTTTATTTATTTAGTTTCTTTAAAAAAAATCTTCCCTGAATTAGGCTACTTCTGTTCAATTTCTTTTTTTTATTAGAAGTATAAAATATATGAGTGTAATGAGCTAGAAGTTCACTGCAACTTATCCAACATCCTAAAGAGAAATTATTATAATTAGAAGATATTTCTAGTGTTATAAAATATCGCATATTAATTTTCCAAGCAAAATGTATATTTTAGTCAGAATTATTGCGCTCCTATTTGGCGCGCATGCGCGCAGCAGCGCTCGTTCAATATGAAGATTAGCAGCAAAATGGATACATTTGCACGACTTTCTAACATTTACAGATGGAGAATATAACTGTAAAATGTAATTTTTGCACTGAGGGAAAAAAAAAAACATGTCACAAATGCATAAAACAGCACAAAATATACGCTGTATGATGGTGGATCGATTTGATCCACGATCGACCTCTAGGGCTGCTTCAGAAACGCGTGCACACGCAATTATCTAGACTAGATAAACCTGGATCAAATTAGTGAGATTGCGTGAACTTCAATTACCTTTTATGGAACCACTTTAGCCCCAACTTATTTGTTAGGCTCATTCAAGTCCGGTTTTGGAGTTTAATCCCCGCTTTTCTAAGCTTCATTTATGGAACAGCCCAGCAAAAGCACAGAGATAACCTTGTACCCAAAACAGCATCTGCATAGCAACACCCTGGCAACCACACACTAGCACTGTGGATCTCTTTCAGGTCCTGCATTTAAACTGAATTTGGATTGAGGTAGAAAGCATGATGCCGAATTGCAGTTCAGATGTAGAAAGCAGAATTAAAATGAATTGAAATTTAAAGAAATACAAAAAAAAAAAAAGTAATTTTTTTACTAGAAATATGAATGATGGTTTGAAAAAGACTTGTTTGGAAATGAAAAGCTCTTTGAAATTGTATAACCCCCCCACCCCCCCCCCCCCCCCACACACACACACATAAAAAATAAAATAAAATAGTCAGAGAGAGACAGAATAAATAAAACATAACCATTGGGTTTTATAGCTAAACCTCTTGATATATTTTAAATCCAGCTTTGGTCTCCAATAAAATCTACAAATATATTATTCCCTCAATACCATTAAACTAGAAACCAGTCTCAGTTGTAGTGGAAGTCCTTGAGACGCTTGGCCTTCTGTTACAGTGAGTAACAGTGTTTAAGCACACGGGTTAACAGGTCAGTCGAGTTAATGTGGTCAGTCTGACTGTGGACACTGGGGCGAAACTGAGCTCATGAGAACGGAAGGACAGTCCGCACACGAAAAGCATCTTGTGTTTCGAGCAGAATGCCAGCTCATGAGTGATGGAGTTCTGTCTGTTCGGCGCCACAGTATTGACTGGTGCCGAGTTGAAGAGGAGTGGTGTGACAGTGGAGTGTGAGGTATCAGATGGACTCTCTGAGATATTGAGTGTCCTGTATGTGAGATTTGGAGCTTAACAGGTTTAAGTGCATCATTGTAACAGACCTGGAATCCCTCCAGATGAATTATCCACAGATGGATGTGACCACAGCCAGCCAACAAACATCATTCTCCAGCTAACAGCTCCCGCCAGCACACATGATCAATCCACCAGCGGCTCCGCTCCACATCCAGGGCCCGTCACGCTCCTTTTGCCCATAAGAAATCTTCATGTAACTCACACTTCATCTAAAAGCACATCTTGTTTAGCATTGGGGTCAGAAGATAGAAAAGTTGATGTTAAATCAAGCTCACCCATGCAAAACTCACTTCCATTACCAATAAAAAAAAAGTTCTTCTAACAAATTTCAATAAAGTTTCTTTTTTTTTGTAGGAGGAAAACATCTTTCTAACAAAAGTTGTTTTGTTGTCCTATAATTTAGGGTTCGTTCTTCGTACCTCGCTTAATGGATAATTTGACAGATGCCAGATCTTCCAATCGTGATAACTGATTTCTGGCTAATTTGGTTCTTCAAACGAATTTGCAGATTTGATTAAAATATCTGGATTAAGTTGTCTGAGATTACCGCATGTTCTTGTTTTTTTTGGAAAGGGCAGATATATCGATACTCAAAACCATGATCAGCAATGCAGCGATTGGCTGGCAGCAAGACAGCAACTTAATGATATCATATTAAAAACAAATATCACACACCTGACGAAAAACTGAACCTTTATAAGGAAACAGCCAAGTGACAAAAAAAAACTCCCATAAAAGTTATAATAGATAAATGAAATGTGTTTGTTACATGATTCTCAATTATTTCCATTATTTCACGATTTCTAATATTTGTACAGGCTTTACATTTTTATTTCATTAGCAATTTATTTAATTTGACCTGTGATGCAGATTTGTTACGTGACACCATTAATTAAAGTTTCTTATAGGTCAAGAACATTTTTCTAATGGCACTTTACATTTTTTACTAAAAAAGTAAGTTTGTACAAGAGGCTATTTTCCTGAGTTTTGTTATTAAAGGCGTAGTTCACCCAAAAATGAAAATGATCCCATAATTTATAGGTGTATATGACTTTCTTCTTTCCACGGGACAACCTCCGCTCAGTAAGAGCAAAACATGTGCCGGGCTCCATGAACACGGGAGCAGACATGCTGTCCCAGAGCGGACTGCCTCCAGGGGAATAGAGACTCCAGATGATCCGCATAATTTGGAGAATTTTCGGCCAGGTGAAATTAGATCTCTTTGCATCGAAAGAGAAAACCACTGCCCGATATTCTTTTGAGGGAAGAACCACTCGTGACACCACTCTGGCAGAACCAGTCATGCTACTCGTGAATGGTTCAGCTGCTGTCTCCAGCATAATGGCCAGTCCCGCTGAGAAGAGACCTCCTTTCCCAGGCCAAGTTGTGGAGCCTCCACCTGTGACCTCTCGATGGGAGGGTCTCCCCTTATGACCTCTCGATGGGAGGGTCTACCCCTGTGACCTCTCGATGGGAGGGTCTCCACCTGTGACCTCTCGATGGGAGGGTCTCCCCTTATGACCTCTCGATGGGAGGGTCTCCACCTGTGACCTTTCGATAGGAGGGTCTCCCCTTATGACCTCTCGATGGGAGGGTCTCCCCCTGTGACCTCTCGATGGGAGGGTCTCCACTTGTGACCTCTCGATAGGAGGGTCCCCCTCATGACCTTTCGATTGGAGGGTCCCCCTCATGACCTCTCGATGGGAGAGTCTCCACCTGTGACCTCTCGATGGGAGGGTCTCCACCTATGACCTCTCGATGGGAGGGTCTCCCCCTATGACATCTCGATGGGAGGGTCT
Source organism: Rhinichthys osculus (assembly GCA_029959095.1). Lineage (NCBI taxonomy): Eukaryota > Metazoa > Chordata > Actinopteri > Cypriniformes > Leuciscidae > Rhinichthys > Rhinichthys osculus. Next base: position 45,410,392 of record JARWKJ010000010.1, on the reverse strand, counting down.
CCACCTGTGACCTCTCGATGGGAGGGTCTCAACCTGTGACCTCTCGATGGGAGGGTCTCCACCTGTGACCTCTCGATGGGAGGGTCTCCACCTGTGACCTCTCGATGGGAGGGTCTCCACCTGTGACCTCTCGATGGGAGGAGTGACCTCTCGATAGCAGGGTCTCCTCTTGTGACCTCTCGATGGGAGGGTCTCCACCTGTGACCTCTCGATAGGAGGGTCTCACTTGTGACCTCTCGATAGGAGGGTCCCCCTCATGACCTCTCGATGGGAGAGTCTCCACCTGTGACCTCTCAATGGGAGGGTCTCCCCCTATGACATCTCGATGGGAGGGTCTCCACCTGTGACCTCTCGATGGGAGGGTCTCAACCTGTGACCTCTCGATGGGAGGGTCTCCCCCTATGACCTCTCGATGGGAGGGGTGACCTCTCGATGGGAGGGTCTCCACCTATGACCTCTCGATGGGAGGGGTGACCTCTCGATGGGAGGGTCTCCAATTGTGACCTCTCGATGGGAGGGTCCCCCTCATAACCTCTCGATGGGAGGGTCTCCCCTTATGACCTCTCGATGGGAGGGTCTCAACCTGTGACCACTCGATGGGAGGGTCTCAACCTGTGACCTCTCGATGGGAGGGTCTCAACCTGTGACCTCTCGATGGGAGGGTCTCCCCCTATGACCTCTCGATGGGAGGGGTGACCTCTCGATGGGAGGGTCTCCCCCTATGACCTCTCGATGGGAGGGTCTCCAATTGTGACCTCTCGATGGGAGGGTCCCCCTCATAACCTCTCGATAGGAGGGTCTCCCCTTATGACCTCTCGATGGGAGGGTCTCAACCTGTGACCTCTCGATGGGAGGGTGTCCCCCTATGACCTCTCGATGGGAGGGGTGACCTCTCGATGGTAGGGTCTCCACCTGTGACCTCTCGATGGGAGGGTCTCCACCTGTGACCTCTCGATGGGAGGGTCTCCCCCTATGACCTCTCGATGGGAGGGTCTCCCCTTATGACCTCTCGATGGGAGGGGTGACCTCTCGATGGGAGGGTCCCCCTCATGACCTCTCGATGGGAGAGTCTCCACCTGTGACCTCTCGATGGGAGGGTCTCCCCTTATGACCTCTCGATAGGAGGGTCCCTCTCATGACCTCTCGATGGGAGGGTCTCCACCTGTGACCTCTCGATGATGGGAGAGTCTCCACCTGTGACCTCTCGATAGGAGGGTCCCCCTCATGACCTCTCGATGGGAGGGGTGACCTCTCGATGGGAGGGTCTCCCCCTATGACCTCTCGATGGGAGGGTCCCCCTCATAACCTCTCGATGGGAGGGTCTCCCCTTATGACCTCTCGATGGGAGGGTCTCAACCTGTGACCTCTCGATGGGAGGGTGTCCCCCTATGACCTCTCGATGGGAGGGGTGACCTCTCGATGGTAGGGTCTCCACCTGTGACCTCTCGATGGGAGGGTCTCCACCTGTGACCTCTCAATGGGAGGGTCTCCCCCTATGACCTTTCGATGGGAGGGTCTCCCCTTAGGACCTCTCGATGGGAGGGTCCCCCTCATGACCTCTCGATGGGAGAGTCTCCACCTGTGACCTCTCGATGGGAGGGTCTCCCCTTATGACCTCTCGATAGGAGGGTCCCTCTCATGACCTCTCGATGGGAGGGTCTCCACCTGTGACCTCTCGATGATGGGAGAGTCTCCACCTGTGACCTCTCGATAGGAGGGTCCCCCTCATGACCTCTCGATGGGAGAGTCTCCACCTGTGACCTCTCGATGGGAGGGTCTCCACCTGTGACCTCTCGATGGGAGGGTCTCCATCTGTGTCCTCTCGATAGGAGGGTCCCCCTCATGACCTCTCGATGGGAGGGTCTCCACCTGTGACCTCTCGATAGGAGGGTCCCCCTCATGACCTCTCGATGGGAGAGTCTCCACCTGTGACCTCTCGATGGGAGGGTCTCCACCTGTGACTTCTTGATAGGAGGGTCCCCCTCATGACCTCTTGATGACAGGTTCCCCCCCGAAGGTCATGAACACGATCTCTAAGGCTAAGGCACCTTCTACCAGGTGCCTTTATGTGCTTTATGTGCTATCTTTTAGATCCCTGCAGGAGCTGTTGGACGGTGGACGCACTCCATCCACTCTCAAAGTATCCACACCCCTATAGCTGGCCAGTCGATTGGCAAACATGACCTGGTGGTCAGATTTATGAGGCGCCAGGAGGCTAAACCTGCCTCTCCTCAACACAGTCTCTTACTGGGACATGTCCACTGTCTTGAGGGCCCTCACACACTCACGACAGCCGACCGTCGGCCCCTCTCGCTAATAACCTCTCCTGCTGACTCTCTCAGTGGACGCTTCCGGCCTCGAGTTTGGGCCCAACAACAGCAAAGTTGTCCTCAAACCCAGATGAGGCGATGTGGCTAAGGTGCTCTCCACTACTCATCTCACTCCCTGCTGAGGGTAAAAAGACACCACACACACTTTGCCCGGTGCGGGCGCGTAGGGTGTACATTGACTGCTCTAGCCAATTCAGGCAAACGGAGCAGCTGTTTGTGTGCTTTGGAGGCCGATCTAAAGGGCTACCAGTTACGAAGCAGAGACTGTCCCACTGGATAGTGGACACGATAGCGCTAGCCTAAAAGTCCCTATTGAGGTGAGGCTCCACTCACCAGAGGAATGGCCCCCTCCTGGTTCTGGTCTAGCAGAATATCCATGGCTGACACCTGTGCAACGGCCGGCTGGTCCTCGCTTTTTTACTTATTAAAACTGTAGCATGGGAACACTGGTCTAGTATGCTAACCCTGCTAAGCAACATTAGAGTACTTTTCAAAATCCTGCAGAATGAGCCCCAAATGAAGATGATGTCTTCACTAGACCTTTGAGAGCAATCGGTCCGCAATTATTACACAACCACACACACACACACACACACACACACACACACACACACACACACACACACACACACACACACACACACAATTATTACACACACACACACACACACACACACACACACACACACACACACACACACACACATTAGTGGTCTAAAGTGCTTCTATGGTTCCAGACAGCCGCTCTGTATTAAATTACTGCTAATTTGTGTCAGGTTTTGGCTGGATGAAGTTTATCTCATGTGAATCAAAGACCATTAATTTGGTTTATACTCTAAAGTGTTCATTCCCAGAAGTCATAAAGAATCCCACAATACATCTGCAGTTCCTCATTATGGATGTGACTGAATTCATCAAACTCACGACTGGATGTAGAACAGGTCGAGACCTCTGGATTCTGATAGTATTCATCATCACCATTATCATCATCTTCATCATCACCATCATCATCCCCATCTTCATCATCACCATTATCATCATCTTATTCATCTTCATCATCACCATCTTCATCATCACCATCATCATCCCCATCTTCATCATCACCATTATCATCATCTTATTCATCTTCATCATCACCATCTTCATCATCACCATTATCATAATTTTCATCATCTTCATCGTCTTCATCATCACCACCTTCATCATCCCCATCTTCATCATCACCATTATCATCATCTTATTCATCTTCATCATCACCATCTTCATCATCACCATCATCATCTGCATCATCACCATCTTCATCACCATCATCATCATCCCCATCTTCATCATCACCATTATCATCATCTTATTCATCTTCATCATCACCATCTTCATCATCACCATTATCATAATTTTCATCATCTTCATCGTCTTCATCATCACCACCTTCATCATCACCATCTTCATCATCACCATCTTCATCATCACCATCATCATCTGCATCATCACCATCTTCATCACCATCATCATCATCATCCTTTGATGCGCCGGCGTCTGGAACTAATGAATTGCGGCTCAGACCTGATTTACTGTACGAAGTTTTGAAAAATGAATAATCATGTGTTGTAATAAAAGCATGAAATACTGCCATGACACTTTAACGCTAATAATATGAATATTTACACAATGACAAGAAAGGGAACAGAAGAACATTGATCAAGAGATAAAGTCAACTTGAAGTTAACATTCTCCTATTATTATCAACATCTTTTGAATCAAAATGATGATGAATGTTTAGGAGAGACAAACCTAACATCACAGAATTCATCAAATCCATTGATAATACTTACTGATGTTTGTGCTGCTGTTTTCCTTCCATGAAAATGTCACTTCCTATTTGGTGATGTCATTAAGGCACTGGCTTTTGTTTGTTAACAAAGTGTAATGTAAAGGAAAGTGATATAAAGGAAAAAGGATGTTTTTCATTTTAGTTGCAAAACGAACATCCACTCAAACCAAAGTAGTGAAATGATTTAAAGGACAGACCATGTTCCCTTCATTGTGAATTTGTAAAAAACAAGCATAATTTTTTTTATCAATATCTTTAAATTTTGAGTTAAATATTGTATCCATTATGGGATGGGTAAAAGGACTGAGTCTGATTTGTGAGTTGCTGCTCCCTCTGGTGGCGCTGATGTGCCTTTACATACTGAACAACATGCTTTCACATATAAACACAGAGAAACCTTTAATTAATGTTGTGTGTGTGTGAGTGTGTGTTTGTCTTTTATCTGGTGGAGTTTTTGGATTAAATCTGGTCAGTCACCAGTATTTGTATGGAAGTAAAATAATCCCAAATGTTTTTGAAACAAAAACTAGAGCAAGCCATTCATTCATAAAAACTTATTTACAAAAATGTAAGTGTATTTGTGATTATTATGACGTCTGTTTTATGTGAAATTCAGTGTGTTCTACATGCATCTTTCTCTACCATGAACGATAATGTTATTCCCCCGATGCGGATGTACAGATCCAGTGTTACATTTGACATATTTCTCTTGGTTGTTTAGTTGCCTTAACCTTATATTGCAGTGATGTGCTGCATGCAGTTCTAGGGTTTGGTTTCCCTCAATATGTCAGGATTCCCCTGCTGGACATATAAAACGCTTAACGTAGCTTAATGGACATAAAAGACCAAACTCGCAGGCTAGCAGATGGACTCAGAATATGAATTTAACGCGCAAAGTTTAATGCTGAGCGTTGCAGTGATATACTGGCATAAATTTGGTTTGACATTGGACATTCGCACATTTAGGGACCGTCTCTAAAGTTACATACGAAATTGGTATACACGTTTCTAACTTAAATACCATTTGAAAAGAACGACTTACAGTCATAAAACCAACTGTAAAGTGTTCATGTAGGTGTCAGGCTCAGGCATAATGCGCAATTTATTCAAATAGATTGAAGTTTGCTATTGAAGTTAGAAACGTTTAGGCCTATAGGACTTGTTACTTTAGAGACGGTCCCTAAATGTGCGAATGTCAACCCAATTTTACATTTAGTCTTTTAGCTGGCACTTTTATCCAAAGCGACTAGTTAAACTAACAATATAGAACAACAATATGAAAGTGCTACTTCCCAGTTTAATCTAATGCAGTACATGTACAATACATACTTTCCAAATAAGGTGCGAGTTTGGTCTTTTATATCACTGTAGTCCATTAAGCTACGTTAAGCGCTTTGTCCTGACGGAATTCGGGAAATCTTTGAGTATGATGATGTATTGAGGGAAACAGATTATAATCCCGTTCACTGTAGAAAAGGCTGATAACATAAGGCTACACAGGGAAAGTAACAATGAATGAAACATAAAAACAGCTTTTGTGCCTTTATCATCTTTTCCGCATATATACTGACCCAGATAATCGTCAAAAAAACATAATGCATGCTGAGTTTTTATGAATGAATGGCTTGCTCTAGTCTAACTGTTGCTCTGGTCTTCGTCAACAACACGCGCTTGCACCCCCTGCTGGTGAGGTCGACTAACAGCAGATGGAGATTATGCTCGGTAATCTACTGCTTTTCCTGCAGCTCCTGGATGTCAATGTTGAATTTACTGTCGAATTTGAACCACTGAATTTGTGGAAGCGAATTTGCAAAGCGAAATAAAATGGACCGAAAACCGCCTGTTGAATATTATAGGTTGTATTTTTAATCAGTTTGAATATTTGGGAAATGAAATATGAAAGGTGAATATGGATTATTGAAATTTTACTAATGAAAATGTGTCTGAAATGTTTTGATTTGAAATATTCACAGCTTAAATATTCAACCATGCTAAATTTCAGCCTATAAAAATACAAGCCCTAAAAATACAATGCATTAAAATACAAGCAGGGTTAATGCAATGCATATTTTTTTCAAGTAGTACAATTCAACAGGCTTTTTGTTTCAAAAACATTTGGAATTATTTTACTTCCATATATTTGTACCAAAGCTTTCCTCTGATCAATGTTTAAAGCATTTGAACTGTTGAGTTACAGTATAAGTCATCACTGAGTTATTGAACATCTTAATTCTAGGATCAATATATTATTAATTGTAATGAAATGAATTGCTCTATAAATATTAAACTGTCCCAAATCGACAGATGCAATCAGCAGTAATTAGACTGGTTAGATAATTAAAGGCATTAGTATAATATCATCTCATGTGATGGGTTAATGAGAAAGTCAAGTCTTGCATTAATTAGTCAAATTAAGATGAATTTAGTTGTTTACTCCCAAGAGTGAAAGGATTAGCGTATTTAGTGTTGTTTGCTAAGTCAAGCATCACAATTATTATTGCTCATATTTACGGTTAGTGATTTGAACACTCAGTATTAAAATCAACAGCACAATAAACCCATGAATGTCCATTAAATGTCCAAGCAACACTATTTGATCTCATTGCACCATTTGTTTTACAGACAATGTGCTAAAAATCTCTCAGAACATTTAGCAACGTAAATATATTATAATTGATATATATATATATATATATATATATATATATATATATAGTAAAGCCCAGACAACATCCACAACACCAACACCTTATATACAGCTAACTATAAATAATATAACCCAATTTTTTTTTCCATTTTATATTATTCTACATAAAATAGTAAGAAATGAATAATAAATAAATGAATAATAAATAAATGAATACTATTATTAATACATAAAACATCAAACAAAACAAGTAAACATTATTTACTTCATTTACAAATGCAGAAATGAGGAAGCATCATTACAGAATGAACTGAATTCACAGCATATGTGCAGTGGCAGAAATAATAAATGAAATAATAAATCTCAACATAAAGAGACATGAACACAGAAATGAAACGGGTGTTTACTGACCTCTAGTGTTCGCAGAGAGTTCATGACATTCACAACTGATGATGAGGGTAAAAAACACATTCAGAATAAAACACTAGGACACATGCACATGTTATTATACTGAACTAGGTTAGAGTAGACTGATGATGATGATGATGAAGATGATGATGAAGGTGCAGTTCACCTGCAGTCAGAAGTCCTTATTGTCTTATCAGGGATTTGACTTGTTTTTACATGAATTTACTCAGTTCTTTATTTTGACTCATGTATGTCATATTATGGATTTGTTTTTATTGAATATGTTTATCAGCTCCTTATGCGTTCAGTCTAAAATCATACTGATACACTGCATGTTAATACTGTACAACAGCTCTATTTACTGATGTAAGCTATTATTAGAGATTCACTCCCATTTACTTTATTTATACATCTTTTTTAATGCAAGACAGAGAGAGAGAGAGAGAGAGAGAGAGAGAGAGAGAGAGAGAGAGAGAGAGAGAGAGAGAGAGAGAGAGAGAGAGAGAGAGAGAGAGAGAGAGAGAGAGAGAGAGGAAAGTGATCAGAGTGTCATTGAGAGCATTAAAGGTGTAATAACAGTTTAAGGATATAATCCATCACGCCGGACAGAGAGACAGACTGAGACTGAGATCTCTTTCTCAGGTCATCATTTTGTGTTGATTAGATGATAAATGCCCATTCATTAATATTAGTGGATGAAAGCTGGGATGATTTATTGCTGCCAGGGTCTGTGAGATTTGAGTTTGTTGGTCACTCAAGCGTTGCAGCCGAGGATTGTGTGTGTTTGTGTCGGGTCGTGCCAAACGTTCCCACAATGATGGTAAAACTGAATCAATCTCTACGAGGAAAACAGACCAATAAACATAATGTCTAATGTCATAATGAAAACATAAAAATGCAAAAAGGTCTGAGTGAGGGTTAGTCTTGATGGTTAGTGTGTGTGTGTGTGTGTGTGTGTGTGTGAGAGAGAGAGAGAGAGAGAGAGAGAGAGAGAGAGAGAGTGTGTGTGTGTGTGAGAGAGAGAGAGAGAGAGAGAGAGAGAGAGAGAGTGTGTTAAATGTTTATATATAATATATATATTATATATTTTATTTGTATATTTTGTATATGCTTTGGCAACATTGTTTCAAAAACTTTCATGCCAATAAAGCCCCTTTGAATTGAATTGAATTGAATTGAATTGTGTGTGTGAGTGAGTGAGTGAGTGAGTGAGTGAGTGAGTGAGTGTGTGTGTGTGTGTGTGTGTGTGTGTCTGTGTGTATGTCTGTGACTGTGAGTGTGTGTGAGTGTGTGTGTGTGTGTGTGTGTGTGTGTGTCTGTGTCTGTGAGTGTGTGTGTGTGTGTGTGTCTGTGTCTGTGAGTGTGTGTGTATGTCTGTGTCTGTGTGTCTGTGTGTGTGTGTGTGTGTGTGTGTGTGTGTCTGTGTGTGTGTGTGTGTGTGTGTGTCTGTGTGTGTGTGTGTGTCTGTCTGTCTGTCTGTGTGTGTGTCTGTCTGTGAGTGTGTGTGTGTGTGTGTGTGTCTGTGTGTGTGTGTGTGTGTGTGTGTCTGTCTGTCTGTCTGTGTGTGTGTCTGTCTGTGAGTGTGTGTGTGTGTGTGTGTGAGTGTGTGTGTGTGTGTGTGTCTCTGTGTGTGTGTGTGTGTCTGTCTGTGAGTGTGTGTGTGTGTGTGTGTCTGTGTCTGTGTCTGTGAGTGTGTGTGTGTGTGTGTCTGTCTGTGTGTGTGTGTCTGTGTGTGTGTGTCTGTGTGTCTGTGTGTCTGTGAGTGTGTGTGTGTGTGTGTGTGTGTGTGTGTGTGTGTGTGTGTGTGTGTGTGTTTAACCCTAAACCAGCATGATGTATTAAGAGGTTTATTTCAGGAATTTTTAAGGTTTTGTCACATAAAACAAATATTTCATCTGCAGTGGAAAATTATTTATGCATTAGTGGTAAAGATGATTGATTATCTGACTGGAGACCCAAATCAAAGCATATTTAGTCCGGTATCATGATGGGGATCTTTCATTGACTTCTACTGAAGAGATAATAATTATAAACCAACCTTAAACTATAGCCATATCAGTAATGCATTCATCATAGCAAGAGAGTTAAAAAATGAACACCATGACAAAGTTTGTTGATTTGAAATAGTAAAATAATACAAAACGTCTCAGGTTACGACTGTAACCCTGGTTCCCTTTCGAGGGAACTCGCGCTGCAACTATGACGCTTAGGGAACGAGAATGCCTGAACGCCATACGGCCGAGAACATGTCGTGTTAAAACTGTGTCACGAAATGAGAACTCTAGACCCAGGGTATCCATGTCTAAGCCATGAAATCTGACACAGGTGAGTGGCGAGGACCAGCCCGCTGCATCACAAACTTCTTGAGAGGAGACCCCAGAAACGAGGGCTTTGGAGGCCGCCATAGCCCTAGTAGAATGGGCTCTAGTGGCCAAAGCTGAAGGCTGGCCGACACCTCATATGCCAGAGAGAGAGCCTCGACTGTCCATTTGCTAACAGTCTGTTTGGATGCAGGAAGGCCTTTCTTAGGGGACCCAAAGCACACCAGCAGCTGATCAGACTGATTCCTCCTGGACGTACGTGTCCAGCGCTCTGACTGGACAGATGAGGTTCAATCTCTCCTGGTCTTCATCTTTAAAGGGAAGGGGACAGAACGCCTGCAGTACGATAGACCGTGTGACATTGTTGGAACTTTTGGTACATATCCTGATTTCGGATAGAGGAATGCTTTGACCATCCCGGGTGCAAACTCAAGGCACGGAGGAGATACAGATAGGGCTCCTACTCTCATTAGGGAAGAAATGGCTAGAAGGAACACAGTTTTGAGGGTCAGAAACTTTTCTGAGACAGAATCAAGAGGCTCGAAAGGAGTGGCAGATAAACCTTCTAGAACAAGAGCCAGATCCCAAGCTGGAACTCTGGTACGAACGGCAGGCCTCAGGCTCAGGGTGCCATGAAGGAAACGTGTTAGAGGATCTCTTCCGACAGATAAAGCCCCCAGGGGGGCATGGTAGGCAGCAATGGCCGCAACATATACTTTCAGTACGGAAGGAGATAACCCTGAAGAAAAACGATCTTGTAGGAACTCTAGTATTGAACCAACTGGGCAATTAACTGGATCCCATTGTCGTGGATTACACTAAGAAGTAAAAACTCTCAATTTCAGGGTGTATAGCTTCCTCGTGGACGGAGGTCTGGAGTCGAGTATGGTCTCTATAACCTCGGTTGAAACAGACACGTAGCCCCTCAGAGGCCAGACCCACAGGTTGGACGTTTCTGGATGGGGATGGAGGATTGCTCCCCACCGCCTGAGATGGAAGGTCCCTCCTGACCGGCTTCTCCAGGGGAGAGCCGTCGAGAAGGGTTATTAGGTTCGAGAACTACACCCGGTTCGGCCAGTAAAGGGCTACCAACAGAACACTCACTCCGTCCTGTGTCCTCACTCGGACCTTCTCCAGAACTCCTGGGAGCAGAGCAATGGGGGGAAACATGAACAGCCTCGGCCACGTCTGCACCATTGCGTCCAGTCCCAGTGGGGCTGGGTGCGTGAGGGAGAACCAAAGTGGACAGTGCGTCGTCTCCTGAGACGTGAACAGATCCACTTCTGCTTGGCAATAAACCCCCCAAATGTGCTCCACCCCCTCTGTGTGGAGCCTCCATTCGCCGGGCTTCAGGCCCTGCCTCGACAGGAGGTCTGCTCCTGTATTCTGATGTCCCGGAATATAAACTGCTCTCAGGGAGAGCAATTTCCCTAGGGACCACAAGAGAATCTGGTGTGCCAGTTAGCATAGTGGTTGTGAACGCAGACCCCCTTGATGATTTAAATAGGAAACCACCGACATGTTGTCTGACGGGACAAGCACATGATGGCCCCTCAGGTCTGGAAGCAAGTGCCTCAACGCATGGAAGACCGCCATCATCTCCAGGCAGTTTATGTGCAATGAAAGACGATGACTCCTCCACAGACCCTGAGCTGAGCGGCCTTGAATTTAGTGGGGGTTTTTTCAGCAGTTTTTTTTTTCACAAAAAAAACTTGGATATTTACTCTCTAGAATCCTGAATGATAAGGAAAGATAACACACTTTATTTATTATTGTTAAAAGTAATGTTTCATATATCCAGCTTTAGTGGAAGTTATATCATGTACAATGCTTACAAGAAGTACTAAAATACTTACAATTATGTATATTTATTTTAGATGGCATCCAACTCACAGAAATCCACTGTAAAATTTGCATACTGTGTATGTTGTGATTGGTCTTTTTTCAAAACAGAAATGTTATTGATTATATGTACCGGTTATTGATTTCATTTTCAAGTATAAAACCCCAATTTATACTTACATTATTGCATTTGTCAGACGCTTCTATCCAAAGTGAGTTACATTGCATTTCAAGGTAAACATTAGCCGCTTTCCGACCAAGTAGTTACAGGAACTTAGTTATAGGAACTGTCCACTTCTAAACAGTTCTAAGAACTACTCTCCCCCAAACTCGGTTTTGCTGTTTGCGTTCGCACTGGCCAAGTGGCCATAGGAACTGGTAGGAGGGGTAAGGGAGTGACGCAAGCACGGCGGCGCCACATACAACAACAACAAACCAGCGTGGAGGAGGCTATCGGAATGTTCCTGTTCTGCCTTGCCGGGACCTTAATAACGAGTACGAACGGCGGCGTTAAAAGATCTTGAGTTCTGCACAGAGAAACACAGAAGACGAAGGCTCCAGCGTAATATGATCTTAAATAATATGATGGAAGAAGATAGAAAAGCAGAGCGCAGGAGGCAAACAAAACGACGGGTAAGTTTAGCAAGCATTAGCAATTAGCTGGTTGAATGCGTTATGTTTGTCTTAAGTTATGAGTTAGCATAGCCTACATAGGCGAATTGCAACAGACAGTGAAGAAAATGTGTTGACAGTGGGCGTGACTTATAAGTTGAACCAATCAACGTAGACCTAGGGAAAGGGAACTAAAAAAGTCCTCGCTCTAGACTAGGTACTGAAAGAGTTATAGGAACTATGGTCTGAGGAACTAAAAAATCCCCAACTTAGTCCGGTCGGAACACGCGAAAAAAAGGGTTATAGGAACGTTAGGTTCTAGGAACTGCAAAAGTCCCTCCGGTCGGAAAGCGGCTATTTACATTCTTATCAGTTCTTGCTTTCCTTGGGAATCGAACCCATGACCTTGGCGTTGCAAGCACCAACACTCTCCTATTAGAGCTACAGGAAAGCCATTTTCATACTGTGAAAATGATTTAGATTTAATTGAGGGGACACATGAGGGCATGACAAACGATGAGACGACAGCGCTGGAGCATTCCTGTTACATTCATGTGGAAAGAAACTGTGCTGGGTACTCAATACACTCTTTGGAGTGTGCTTGATGTAAATTCATTTGTTTTAATCAATTGATTTATTTGGTTACATTTTAATTAGTTTAGTTAATGTTTTATTAAAAAAAAATCCATTTCAAAGTATGAAATGTTTCAAAATGTGATCTTGATCCACTTGTATCGCTTCTGTAAATGGCATTGTTCAGAACGGGATCAAACACTCGTGCCGTATTTAACCAGAGCGTGAATAAAGAGACTCTTCCAGTTGCTGAGCTGAATTTTTCATCATGCAAACGTTAAAGCATCACTGAAGGACTCCAGGCCC